>NW_019059723.1:619785-635780 GCF_000696155.1 Zootermopsis nevadensis | reverse complement strand
GGGGGGGGGGGGGGGGGGGGGTTACAACGTTGTCAAGTTTCCTGACCTTGGGGTGGTGTCTACCAAATGTCCAAAATATCACTTTGGGGTTTGCAGATAAATATTATACAACCACATGCCTGGAACTGCTTGATATATTAAAGGTTTATTGCATACATTTCTCAACAAACAACGCCATGTCTGTCATTTTCGTTGTATTGGGGTAGACTGTCTCTCTGGAGCTGGCGGGGCTTCTAAGGGATCTTTGTCCTGCCCCAGACGATACATTAATGAATATGGAGCAGTGGTGGAATGATATTGACGGGAAATCCGAAGGATTGGAAGAAAGACCTGTCTCTATATCACTTGCACATCAGAATTCCCACCTGAACTAATCTGGGCGCGAACCCGACCCTTCGCGGCTAACTGCCTGAGCTGTGGCACGGTCCGCCGTGTATGTTTAAGGACTAATCAGTAGTGATTTTATCCCAGTGCATGTTACGTTACTGAAGAAACTGCCCGCAATTTGCAAGAACGATGATTGCCGCTGCAGACGCACCTCAGTGGTTTATCGCAAGTGGCCTCGAGATCTACGCTGGTTTAAGATTCCTTGTTTTATGCATTCCAAGAAGTTAACACGTTGAAGTACATAGATTTAAGACTCACGAGGGTCAATATTTGGACTGAGGTGGAAAGGTTTTGACGTCGTCTAATCTGACAATGGATACCAACATTTCGGAGGAACCTGTTGCATCCAGATTCAGGGTAGAAAACTACATTATGTCACAACCTAGAAGATAGCAATCGATACGTAAACATGTCGGATCAGAAAACGTCATCAGTTTCGGAAAATTTCAGACTGCTAGAGAATTTCATTTAATAAAGTCCTAACCTTTGTTCAGTTGAATAAATACTGCTGAACTTTTTTTAACCCAATAACTGCTTTATAGGATTTGAGTCTTTAAACTGAGATTTAATTAACTTGGAAGTTATTGAGAAATTCTGCTGTTTTAGAGCTCCAGCTGTGAATTAAAAGCCTATCTAACCTAGTCTAAGCAGGTTTCAGGACACTGCATTCAGATACATAAAGAAGCTTTACCATGGGAATGAGTAAAGCCTGTTGTTGGCTCTGTTTATAAAATGAGATACTAAACTGACTTCAGTAGTTTCTGAGGAATCTTTGTTCAGTCATCTCTTACAAAATGTTTCTGGCATTCAAAATTACTTCGGCATGATAAACGTTATTTCAGAAATTATTTCTGATACTAAGCATAAATTGAGTTGTAATAGGTCATGTACGTCTTATATGTTCTGCGTTCAACATATATTGGAGGAAAAATAGCCTTAAAATGATTCGGTGCAGCTGCTGTTGAGGAAAGACGAGGTATAACAGAGTACTTTGATTCAAAATTCCAAAGAAACCTTTTAAGCTTATTAAAACGCGTGTGAGATTGTTACTAGGTAGAATTCGTATCGGTCTAAATATGGATGTGACGCATGCCCAGTCCACGAATGTACCGAAACGAAGTGATGCTATTGGTATTGACAAGTTAGTGAGATCGAGGTGAAATATAAGAGAAACAATGGATAAATAAGTTTTTTTTATTTTCAAACGAAGTGTCATTTTTTGTCCTTTCATATGACCCAAGATGTGTACGCGTCCACATACATTGTACTTCATTTTGCCCTCAGCTTCGAAATTGACAGTGAGGAGAGCATTATTTACGGGACTTTTTTTTCTTCCGATTTCGCTTTTTCATTCTAATACCGAGGATGAATTCCAAGTAACGCGTGGGTTGTAAGGTCAGAGCATTCTTTCGTCGAAATCAATAAGGGTGATTTGAAACAAGAAATTTGTAGCATTTATTTTGGTTCACATCTGTAACGTTCTGACACCCAGGTCAATCAATAGCGCGCAGTAGATTTTTACATCGACTATATGATTTATTCCTAGGTTATTTGGTGTTTCAGTTTTTGCAAATTTATTCAATGGTGCACTACGTACTAAATGATTCAAGTTCTCGGGACAAACTGTGTTTAAATTTCTAGTCAATTTTTAACAGTCATTGTGCTGCAGTCTTCTGGGTTGTAGAGCCGGGTAGTCTGGTGAAAGTTTACCAACGTTTCGGAGGTCTGTGCTGCCTCCATCAGCAAGGACGTACAGCCCAGAAGACAGCCTTCTTTGGACTCGCTGCCGTGAAGACCTCAAATCCTACTTTGTCCTTGTGTAGCGTCTTTCAAAAGTGCAATTCATATTTAGTCACACTTTAATCCAATGTCTACCAGTCCTGGAATTATCTTCGTTCGCGATCAGTTTATATTGATTTTTGATTCGTCTTTATGAAATCTTAAAAATACAGGATACGTATTCTAAAAATTAAACAACCACAAAATGGATTCGACGTAAAGATGTTTTAATCGAGCACCACGCCATGAAGACGTGGGGAATTGAGGTAGGTGTGGTTGACATTCTTTTTGACTGTAGTCACTAAATGGAGTTTGGGTGGACAGCTTCGTATCTCTGCCGCTTTACTTCCGGTGACGACTGGACAGAAGGCTGAGTAATCCCCAGAGTTAATCTAGACGTGGCGACCTTGCGCCCCTGCCGGAAATCGAACCCTGGACCTCCATTTTATAGCCACCCACTTTAATTATTGGTAGGTGTTTGTGATTTGTGTGAGCCGAGGTATCAAAGTCGCATGTCTGATGGGGTAACTGGGGACAGAGCGACCGGAGTCTGCAATTCTCCACGTTCCTTCATCAGATGCCGAGGTTATGCATGAGTTTATGTGTCGGCACTTCCTCCGCGTTATAATGGTATGACGCTGTGCCCGTATATTGGCCGTCAGCATTGTCTCCCGTCCCTCAGGATCAAATTGCGGGCATTTTTCAACATTAATAACGTTTTTGTGATGATTCTTCATTACCAGTATAGCTGATAGGTGTACGAAGTTAATGAAACACTTCCGGGTGTCTTTTTCAGTTCCTGAAAGCGCACTAAAGTACTTACTTACTTTGATGACCCGTATTTAGAGTGCCTGAGCACTGCGGGTCCCAACTGCGATTGGTAATAATGACGGTAAGCTAAACAACGTAAAGAAACACATGGTCTAATACAGTGGTATTCAACCTTTTTTTGTTCGCGTACCCCCAGATATAATTTCTCTTCAATTTTGTACCCCCAAAGTTGTTGGTGTATAAGTCAAGTTATACATAGTATATAATCTACGTCTAAAATAAATTAAATAAATTACATTACTGATTATTCAGTGTTTATCATAAAATAATATTTTTTTTAAAATTTCGCGTACCCCAGGTTGAATACCACTGGCCTAACATACAAATACAGACGTTTGCCCTATCCCGAAAACCAAAACGCTCAAGTATTGCGCTGGCGATCTTGGCATCGAATCGGGTCCTGATGAGTACGAGACCAATAAGGAAAGAAACGGGCAGTCCTGGTAAGGCACCGACGAACTTGTTGCAAACTAACAAAGTACGGGGCTTTAGTACACGGCACTTACATGAATTTTGTGTTTTGGAACACGTAACAGTTGGCAGTCTTTACCGCTTGTAGGAAATTCTGTAAGCAGCTTTAAACAAATTGACTTATGCCATAGAGTAGCGTGTGTTTTGTGAAAATGTTTTGTCAGGCCGGAAGTGTTATCACGGCGCCACGTGTTTTAAATTAGATTTGATCGCGTAGAAGGTGTGGTATGCGAGAACACGATTTGTACTTTTTTTTACTGAAAATTTACAATGTTTTCAATGTCTGGTTAACTGTGTAAAAAATGTATCCAGCGTTTGAAAACAAAGCCGTCGTATGATGTACGAACCTTCTTCGTTTTGTACTTGTTTTTCTAAATGAAATACCAATAATAATGTTTTACGACAAATATTGTGAGCTTTTTATTGATGTAATACATAAATTCAGCCTGATTATATCACCACAGGTGTAAAGTTTTCAGTCTTGAAGATGGAGGTACTGTTTTTCTCCGAAACGTTGGTATCCAATTATAAGTCTAGACGGCGTCAAAACCCAGAAGGGCCTCCAAGGATGTGTGTAAGTTTAATTTGAAACTGTTTTCGTTACATGGCAGTTGAACAGAATGTATGCATTTATGGAACTGCATTGTGCCCACTGTTGATTTCTGTCACGATCTGCAGGAAGTGGACATTTATGCCAACTGTGCGTGAAGCCACGACGAACAGAAGATGTTTTAAACTACTCGTACTAGCAGACGTTGATTTATGATGTAATTGCAGTGGCTGGACTGTCCGCCGCCAGTGTCCTCTGTGCAGAGGCTGATGATCTTCATTGACTTCGGTTTTATCCTGCTGTTATTTGTGGAAATCTCGTACCTTCAAGACGTGTTTACGATGTCTGCCGTAAATATGTCCTTGGAATTCAGTGTTGTGTTTTGGATGCAGTGACAGTGGACAGAACACGTTAAAAATATCAGTTCATCTTCCAACATTTTTTTACTAGAGGCGTGGGTTGTTGTTTTGTAGGACTGGTCTCCTGATTTAAATTTTGTTTAATTAAGTGGTATTGTATGCCCAGCTTTCGGCGGATTCATATGACATGAGAGATGAAGTAGTTTATATTTTTCAGCTCACGACGATGTTTACTAAAGTTTAATTTTATAATGGCTATGCCCTTGAATTAGCTGCATGGTTTATTCGCGATTTTCAGTTCATTAAACAAATCAAACCAAGATTTCAAACATACACAGCTTAAACCTAAACCTTCGCAATGATCAGTGGCGAATGGTGTCTTGTTATTTTGGTGGGGCACATCTATAACAAAGTGTAGAATAAACATACCAAATTATATCGCGAGGATGAATATCTTCTGGAATGTTGAATCGTGTAGTCTAGTAAGCTGCAGGCAGTAACCACCTGCGAAACGTTGGTAAATTTCTACCAGACTACAGGGCGCTGCAACCCAGAAGACAGTTCTTTTAATACTTTCCGCTACGAGAACCAAAATCACCAAATTATAGCACATTTTAATGCCGTCATATGCAAATGTTTGCCGCATTAGCAACACGTTGCGAAATTATCACAGCATATTTATGCATATTAATAGGGGAGACCGGGACATGTTGCCACAAATTTATGATTTGATTTTTCTGAGTAACATTTAACGATTACACAAAAACTCGGAATGTATGTTAATAACAAGACCTTCGTGGAGATGTATAAAGAATGGGAACCATTACATTGCAGAGAACTTAATGTAACTGTTGCAAACTGCCCCGCTAGTGGTACATGTTGGAGCACTTAGTATGTAGCGTCCTGATGAGCTTATTGTTGTACAGTGTTTCACAAAAGCACTTAAATAATTAAAACATTTATATATACATTTTAAAATAACTTAACAGGGTCATGAGGTGGTAAAGTTGCGTCATATTGTGATATAATAAATATATATTATTTAAATCTTGTCCGTCTAATCACAATAAATTCTTATTAAATATTAAAATATTACAATAATTAACATTTAAAATATTAAAGATAAAGAACATCATTTAATATTTTAAATTTAATAAGAAGATAAAGAACATCATTTAATATTTTAAATGTTAATTATTGTAATATTTTAATATTTAATAAGAATTTATTGTGATTAGACGGACAAGATTTAAATAATATATATTAACAGGGTCACTTTACAGTAAGTCACAACGCGTGTTGCAACCTGCCCCATTGTCACTCTTGTAGACTAAACCGATCGATCGCCTTACGCAAATGACAGATGAGAAGAAGGAGAAAAGAGGCGACCTTCTCAGCAAGTAACAGCGGCGTTATATGTATGAAACATTAACAAGCTGTTCGGTGCTTAAAACATGCTCACCACACGTTAAACATGGACAGCTTTCAGAAAAAGAAATGACACTGCAACATTTTACCTCGCGCTGTCGGGAACACTGCGACATTAGTCTCACTGCTCGCAGTGGCGCGCGCTAGTTCTCAGAAACGGACAAATGATAATGTTGCAATGTGCCCCGTTTTCCCTATGGAGCTTAATGAAGGAATAAGAGTGTCAAACACCTTCAGTAAGTTGAATGAACTATGTTAAATGCTTGTTTGCCTGACTGGCTGGATGTTGGTTGTAAACAAATTTTTAGACCGAAGCGATTCCACGCAAAACTTCTGCGACTGACAGGTTGAGAACGTCTGGTGCTGGGTTTTCGAGGCTCTGAGGAGTTTTGATTGATCTGTTGGGAAGTAGAGGATGTGTCGTTTACGTTAAAGCGATTTGGTGCTGTTAGACATATTCAGAACTGTTTTAAGGAAGAAGGTACATGTGATATTTCTGGTGATTCAGAAAGGATTATTTTTTGTGCCCATATTTATTTTTTACAGAGAACTGATGAATGCCTTGAAACGTACGTTATTTGTTCAATTGGCGCAGTATTTAAACTTCCTGCATTTAACCAGAAAACTCTGCTTTCTAACTGTTTGGTCATCATCATCGTAGGGACGTGATGGTCGACCTCTTGTTATGCCTTTCCATCTCAGTTGTACTTTGGTCTCACATTACTCAGCTAGCAACAGATTTTTAAAACTGTTAGGTTCGAACAATGATTCCACAACTTCCTTTTGACATTGCAGTAAAGCAAGATTGGTACCAGTGACTACAAGCAAGCAAACTTCTGTATAAAATGCCAGCTGTATCTATACACTATAAAAAAGGTATAGTTTCTTTCACAAACTGTATAAAAATATGATGAACTTCCACCCTGGATATAGCACATCAACAATCATTACTACCTTGTTGTATGCAACCTTTTAAGAAACATAAAATTATCAGTATTAATTCCTCTTCAACACAACAAACATGAAACATGAGATACCACAGAAGAAATTCCCTTTCTGCTCTACTACTCTGGACATTTATCAGACTATGTGACATCAGAACTAGGAACAATATTACAACAAGGGATTACATATATCTGAAACTGAATTCTGATTTAATTTATGGTCGATGCTAAACACAATGCATATAAATCTAATCCACCTAACCTCTCTCTTACTTCTGGTTTTAAGTTAATAAACCAAAGGCAAAACATTCTAAGGTAACTGTTAATTCCCATTAAAGACATACTAAGATATATCTTCTCCACTTACCAGAATGGACAAAATTATCGAGACGTCTCAACTCCCCGTGCAAAACTACTGCCAACCATGTAACTGTTACTAGCCAACAGAGGAGTAATATTGCAGCCACGGATAGTCCAATAATTTGACCATGACAGTTACACAGCCTTGTCTTCCTGCCTCGAGATGCAGAGGTCCCTCGAAGACGTCTAAAGATATAGAAAAATTAAGCACAATAATGTAATTAAGACATAAATCATGACTGCAACACTGGTATGATATCAACAAAGTGAGTTGGAGCCTTAAAATGTTTAATTTTTGAACTCGGAAGAGAATAAAATGTAACGTTCATCTTTAAAACATAACATGTGAAAATGTGTAAAAACATAGATCATGGTTTTAATTCCCAACTAAATTACATGATGTGCACTCATAAATATTACCAGATGATTAAAAATACAGTAACATTAACTAAACTAATCTAACTAATTCATCTATTATACTGCAATATTTACAGGCATACTTTACAAAATGTGGCGATTAACACTCTATACTTTAACCTCAAAATTAAATAACTGAACCTGAAAAGCAATGCAATAAGAATGTTCACTTCATATATTATTTTATAACCCTTAGTAATTTTATTCCTTGTGTACACATATTAAACCCTCTATTTTACAGGGGTATGGATAGATAGACCAGACATGATAGCAAAATAATGATGAGAATGTCAAAATCAGAGAATAATACATTGAAACTGCTAACAACAAATCGCTTCTAATATTCAATGTTCAGCTAAAGCACTGTTACAACAGGCTGACGGAGTGGCAGGAAGACATTTTTCTGAAGGAATATAAATTGTTTTACTCTGCTAAATATTTAGTAGCATGTTAGAGGGTACAACTAGACTTTCATGCAAAGTGGCACTACCTACTAAAGCCAATACAGACCTTTTGATTCTCTTCTTTCTTGGAGGTGCCACGAATTCTGGAACTTCAGATCCTGAGTCTGTACCAGATGTTGAGACACCCAGAAGTTTGAAAGACTCCTTCTTGTTGTTTTCCATTTCCACCGTATAATTTCATAAAGAATCATGACCAAATTTACTCTAATATTTTCAGTCCTCTGATTAGATATCTAAGAAAAGTTCATTAACATAACCTATAGGATTAACTACCAAAGAATCTGTATACATTCTGGAAGGACTAGCCAAACTGAACACACCATGGATGTAACTATCATCATAATAGTTTAAATCACCATTTCAATGTATAATTAATATACACTCTGTAATCACCTGTTATCACACATTCTTGTACCTTGCACTACGTTGCTCGTTCCTGTGAGAAATTACACATTAATTTCGATTGCCAACTTCAGCATTGTAAAACACAACTCTCATACTAAATTTACCTCCAGCACTGACGATAGCTCTCAACGCTGTGGCAATATGAATAGGGTATCCTCTTCGTTGGTAATCAGTGTGCATTATACTTCGAAGCTTCAAGGCAGACCACAAGGCGGTTTGCTTCTGGATCTTGCCCTGAGCCAGTTTAATCCAAGCTGCATCTCAACGTACTTCCTTCCAATGCTTCATAATCATAACATTCCAAGTGTCAATAACCAACTCCGTGTAGATTCGCATTAGTCTAGGGTAAAGGATTAGATTATAATAACGGATTATTAACTCCACATTCAACCCTAATAGGCAACATACTTTATTCCGCATAATCGCAGCTAACTTCCGTGTCTGTTTACAGCCAAAATCACTTTTAACAGAAGATCTGCCACCATCGTGCTGACAAGGAACGGACAGTGATGGATATATTGTATAAACGCGAAAAGTAAAACAGACACTTCCAGTTATCCCTGCACTTAACTATGGAAAACTGAAACTATGCGCTACGTATTCTTAACCTCAACATTACCTACCTGCCCCGACAGCGAACCAAACCCCGGTCATTCAACCCACAACGATTCGCAGCAGTGACAGATATACAATTTTTTGGCAGGTCATTAAAAGAATTTTGGTCCGTAATTTAAACAGTACTGCAACACAATAGTTCTATCGAGTTCAATTACTTAGAGTTAAATAATTACCATGTGACCAGTTCTGTGTTTAAACGTGTTAAAAATTACACTCCGCTCAAGGACAATTATTGCAAACACTGAAAGCCACATTACAATGCACGTAATATTTCCATAACAAAGTTCTGTAGGTACAGTTTGTATGTGTATTTGTATGCTTTGTCTATGATAGTGTGTGAGCGAAATTTAGGTTATGTATGTATGCAAGTATGTAGGACTGTTTGTAGGTTATGTACGTACTGACGGGGTCTTGACGTGAAACTATTTTAATAAAATATAATGGTATTGAAATATAAATACACCAACAAGGCGTCCTGAAAACGTAAATTCGTAATAAAATAAATAAATTCTATGGTACGGAGTCTTCGCTGGAAAGTTGAACAAATTCTCTGTTGCTATGGCACCTGAAAGTTTCCCAAAGCCATCAATAAGCCCATCGGTGTGCTGGAACCAAAAAAATCTCATTTTCAATTTGGAAGGTACTAGGTTTGAATCTCGTCGGGTATGTTACCCCGGCTAAAGTTTACATTATTCTTCTCAGAATCACCTGGGATGGAGTTTTAAAAGGACTACTTTGCGCTTGTCAGCTTTTCGCTGGATAGTCGATATTGGTCCGGCAACTATAACTATTTTACCTCTACGAAAAGCTAGCATAGATGTCTTCAGGACGTGCATTCGGACTTTGCGAGGCCCTAAACTATGATGAAGACGAGATTCTTAAAAGAATTCTGAAAACGTAGAAAGAATTATTAATAAACACTAAAAGATTTTTATTTGAATAATTACATGCATAGACTTTTTCGTGACAGCCAATCCAGCAAAAGTGACTGTCGTGTGGTATCGTCAGAATCCAACAGAGAATTTCCTTTTGTGGGCAAATTTTTACGTAAGTCTGTTGGCAGTTACGACTAACCTCTAAATCACCAGAAAAGCTAACAGATAAGTCACAAGTAATTTAAATGTATAATTAAGATTATTAAGTATGCTGTATGATTTTGATTACAGCAGACATATGACCATTGATATTTAAAAATTTATAAATACGAAATATAAATAAAAATAAACTACAAAATTAATAAAAATTTAATTAAGTTTGGGCTGCCAGAAGGTAAAATTGGATCGTCTGAGGCTCGGGGCACAGTCACAGCCATAATTCATACAAATCTGTTGTCGCCTCCAGTTAAACCCCTCACATGAGTCTCTTGTTCCGACGCCTTGCACTTGAGTCATTCTCACGCCGTATTCTGTTTGAGCCGGCTTCTTAATTAACCCGATTCGCGCCTGGTGCGTCGATGCTAACAAACCGGCCGTTTACAGGGCCACCGTTAATTACATTGTTCTCGCAATTTACAAGCCACTGGTTCACAGGCACTAAACTTATTTACGGACTCACACTGGTACACACACACAGGCCATTTTCTAACACCGGCCTTATACCAAGGCCTAAATGACAAAGTGTCGGGCTCTTCCTACCTTTACCCCCAATAAACCATCATCAGTTTGGTATCCGTGTATATATACAGGGTGATTCAAAAGGTTAGGGCAAAACTGAAGGAGCGTATAGAGGGACTCAGAGAGTAGAACAACTGAAATAATTTGGTTTGTAAAATTTCTAATGTAATCCTTGTACATCAATAAAAAAAAAACAAAATTAAGCTACTAGGAGAATAGAAAAGTACGATTATTTCAGCGATAAGTTATCTGACTTCTGTTCCTTCAACAGCCTCGACTAACTCAGGATAACTTCGGAGGACATGGATTCCTATTCGAAAGTTGCTCTACTCTCTGAGTCCGTCTATACGCTCCTTCAGTTTTGCCCTAACCTTTTGAATCACCCTGTATATATGGTCCGTCCTGATAATTATATATGTCTAAAACCACGAAAGCCTCAATCAATGATAGTCGATATTCGGGTGGAGATTTAAACCCAGGGCCTCCAGAACACAAAGTAGAATTGTCAACCTTTTGGCTACGACATTGGACCCCAAACAGACAGTAGAAGACTCACGACATTATAATCAAACATACGAATTTTGTAAATGTTCAGTAATTTTAATAGCATAACTCCAGCCAGTCAATAAAGATCTGTATTCGGGAGTCTTGTCTATTGACGACTGTGACTATTACTCTCGGTATTGTGATAGACATGTACGTAAGAAAAATTATGTGAACGAAAATATTAGCATTGCAAACGACAAACACTGCGACGACATGAATGTTAGACATGATGTCTCACTTTAAGATAGCGAAAATTAGGCACAATAATTTAGTGTACACGTTCCGTTGGCCCAAATGGAAGGATTTAAAGGAAAGTTGACATCAAAAGTTCTTCCCAGAAGGAGTGACGTATTGAAAAGCTTTCGCTAGTGATGAAAGAGATAAAGACACTTACGACGTCAAAGAAGCGAGAATTGTTTGCCGTGGTCTTTTATCTAGAGGACCAAGGCTCAGGAACTTGCAGAGTTCTTTTAATACCACCAACAGGAATATTACTTACTATTACTCTGAATTACATTTCGGGTTCTATAAAATACGTATTTATTCAGTAACTGAGTGACTTCCCAAGAAAGACTATGTCCCATGCAGTTATTTACGTAACTGGTTTTGAGACAGAATTATTCTTCAGTTAGATGATACACTTTGCGTCCTCGAAAACATTTTTACAACAAAATTGACATAAACTTCTGTTCTTATATGCATTCTGTAACGTTGTAGGCCTACTATTAGTATTTACGGAAAGCACAAACCATTACAATGACATTTTTTTTTATAATTATTTAATTATAAGTTTGTTCAGTTTAATAAATTCCAAAACTGGAATTAAAAATTAATTTCTTATATCCAGACTGTTGTCTTCCGGGTTGTGACACCGTATATTATGCAGCCCTGAAGATGGACACATTATGTATCTCTGTAACGTTAGTATCTACATACGAGCATAACCCATAAGAACATTGTAATCTTCACTGCCGTGAGAATCTCAAATTATGCACAATTATTCTTGTATGTGATTTAAAATTTTCAGACGAAAGAAATTAAAGTCTTAGATTCTTCACTTGCATTGGTAATGGATGAAGGGAGATGTTAAAATCTCAGCCCGGGGATAGAACAGCAGACCGATGGCTGGTTATAAGAGCGTTTTTAAGTCCTGCATCTAAATTCAGTCACTCCAAGGCCGTCTGTATATCTTTGTTCATTTAACGACACTGTATGTATTACGTAGATTATATATTTTCAAATGACGAAAATGATTATAAATCATGTACTGTGGCGAAATTGCCACGGTGGTCTAGCGGTTAGAACGCTGGCCTTGTAATCCTGGGGTCTCGGGTTCGATTCCCGGTGGTGCCCGAATTTATAACTTGTGTTGGGCAAGGCCGTGGCCTAGGCAACACGGAGTTTTCCTCATTGGCATCCCAACAATTACTCCATTCACGCACAGAAGAAGGCAATGGCAAACCGCTTCTGGATCATCTGCCAAGAACGTATATGAACAGGTCCCAGTCCGAGAAAAGGATGGAAGGATCCTGTTCATATGGACCTGTCGTCAGACAGAACACTAAATAAATAAAAATAAATAACACCTCGAAAAACGAAAAATAAAACCTTCCGTCTTACTTTTGTGGGTCAGTTGTATTCCATATATTGTAACGCAACACAACTTGTCGTATAAACTGCATGTTTGCACACAACTCGTTTATTTCGAGAAAATCACTTACACAATAAGGATTTAATTGTAGTTTTACGTCTTTTGACGAAGGTCGTTTGTTATTTTCCTTCGTAAGCTTTCTAAAAGACATACATTGTTTCGCAAGCCGTCATGAGGTGAAGTATAAGACCTATTTATTTGGTACATCGGATGAAGATAATTCGGTCCAGCGACTGGGATTAGCTTCATCTAATGGACTCAACAGTTTATATTTCATACTTCTACCTGATGTCACAAGCAGATCCAGCTTACAAGACGTCAGTTCAGTCTTTGGTCTTAGGAGGGATTCCTGACCACAACTGACTAAGGTTTTCAGGAAATGTAGTCACTACAGTTATGTCGGGCATTATTAATGTAATATTAACGTCCTCGAACGTTGGCTTGACGTCCAAAATTATTATGAACCCTGTCAGACGTAAGTGCAGTGTTAGAATGAATATAACATAACCTTCAAAGGCGCTCCAATGAAGCTGCGTGGAATTATATGGCTTGGTATGTAATTAAATTCATAAAGACAGTGTCTTTCAGGAAATGGTTTATTATTAGAAATTAGTCTTACGTAAGCCGTCATGGACCACCTGTACATTTTAAGGATATCCGTTCAGTTAACCAATGAAAGATTACAATTCTTTTAAAGAAGGTTATTTCTGACAATAGTCTTCTTCTGCAGCTAAATGAGTGTAAAAAAGTTGGATGTTGTTTCCGTGTTCCGTCGCATAATACACTGTATTACAATATTTAGAGGCTTCATGGAGCAGAGTCCCCTCTAAAAAGCTTATAGTCGGTCAGCTAGAGCACGAAAGTTCATTACTGTGTTCTCAAGAGTCCACCGCTGGTCCCTGAATCCAGTCCACATCCATACACACTGACTGCGTTCGTGAGATAAGTTTTAACTCTTTTGTCCCGATCGCCCGAGATGTCTGTTGTCTGAAAGATGATGCTCTAGCTAAATGATATTGATTCGATCTCTAATGTTCATACCGCAACCTGCATCAAACTTCAGTGAATTCTTTCAATGAAAATGTGTCTGCTGCATGAGTGAGACATCTTTCTCTTCAACGTCACAGGAATCCATTGCAATTTCACAGTTTAGTGTCCAATTAAACATAAAACAGACTGAAACTTTGAGGTGAACAATTCTGTCACAGATCATCAATAGTCTGAGATCCGTTCTCTGTCTTCAAGGTGATCTCTCGCAAGTACGAAAGTATTCGGATTTTAATGAAATTTGTGTTTATGAATCACGAATTGGGAAAGATATGGAATTAAATAATCGTGTCCTATCTTAAGATTCTATTTCATAAGATAGTGTAGTTGCGTCATATTGTGATTTATTAAATTAAAATTAAATTATTTGGTTATTCCGTCAAATCACAATGTATTTAAAATAAGATAATTAAAATAATTAAAATATCATTCTGCGTTCCATATCGAATAATCTATTTACAATTGGAACAGTTACAACATGTTTCGGTTTTATTAAACCATCATCAGGTGTAAAATTATATTAAATTTAAAACTCAATTACAATTTTTTACAATTTTTTCGTAGTGTAGTTTTGGAGGTCGTGTCCAGATATTTTCATATGAATTGTAAAAAATTGTAATTGAGTTTTAAATTTAATATAATTTTACACCTGATGATGGTTTAATTAAACCGAAACATGTTGTAACTGTTCCAATTGTAAATCGATTATTCGATATGGAACACAGAATGATATTTTAATTATTTTAATTATCTTATTTTAAATACATTGTGATTTGACGGAATAACCAAATAATTTAATAAATCACAATATGACGCAACTACACTATCTTTGGTCTCTTCGTTGTGGTTTGTATGCCACCATTTATGTTGGAAGGCTGTCTGCATTCTGTAGGCAAGAATTTTTTAAAATTAATTCGTCTTGGTGTCTTGTACTTGATAAAGTGCCTTAGTTCTGTCTCTCTAGTTCTCGGCAGACAGACTTACGCAACAGCCATTCGCCACTGTAGTTGTGATTTCGTGCAGCAAAAGAGAGAACGTACGTTGCTTTGAAGCAACTTAAAAACGTTTCTGCGTCCTTGCATGCGGCAGACTGCCCACGTCATTCCGAACTGCAGACCACCGTTCTGTGTAACGCGATGAAGAGCATCTGAACTCGTTCGAAGTGGAATTCGTTTCTGTGCTGGACCGTCTACGCAGATTTTGCGGAAAAAAATGCGTTTTAATCCGCCAGCTCTTTCTATTACTACTCTATTTCTGTTTTAGAAGGTTTAGAAATTTCAGTTTCTCGCATGATCCTCGTAATGTGAACAAGGTGAAACCGGCTACACCTTTTGTGTAAGTAAAGTAAAGTTTGTCCCACTATACGCCATACAGGCGCTTGGGGGGAGAGGAGGTATAGCTCTTCTCTTCCTTGACCTCGGCACTAGATGGGGGTGAGTGGTCAGCATCACGCCCCGGCCGGCTTTACCCCCGGGAAAGGACCCCGGTACCCATTGGAGAGGAGGCTGGGTGGGCTCCAGAGCCGGTCTGGACGCAGAGGCTAGAGGAAAAATGCTCTGCCCCCGTCGGGGATCGAACCGTCCAGCCCGTAGCTAGTCACTATACTCACTAGGCTATCCCGGCTCAGCCTTTTGTGTAAATGATATACAAATATGAATCGAGTCCTGCTGTAGAATCCATCCATTGTTTCTTTATTTGCGTGCGTTCTTTGGGCATTGTGTGTTGACTGAGCGCATAATTGAGAGGTCTGCAAGTATGATCCAGACCAGGGGTCGGCGGTCTGCGCGCCGTATGTGGCCCTCGCTACTATTTTATGCGACTCAGCACACGATTGGGAATTAGCCAGTGCGAGGTGGGCGGACACTTACAAAGAACATTTTAGTGTAACAGTTTTGTAGATATATGCACAAGCGTAAAATCCTGTTATTGCGCAAAGGTACATGGTTCCACTGTTTAAATCATGGAATTTAACTAAAAAATATGAAGGTTACTGTAATACTAATTACTGCAGTTATATAAAATGGCTGTCTTGTGGCTTGTTGCGCTATGTAGTCTGGTCGATGTTTACGAACGTTTCAGAGGTCATACTGCCTCCGTCATCAGGGCGATTCATCGGAGGCAGTAT
>NW_019059723.1:601208-619708 GCF_000696155.1 Zootermopsis nevadensis | reverse complement strand
AACATCGACCAGACTACACAGCGCAACAACCCAGAAGACAGAAATCTTCATACTAAGAATCGCCCTGATGATGGAGGCAGTATGACCTCTGAAACGTTGGTAAACATCTACCAGACTACACAGCGCAACAACCCAGAAGACATAAATCTTCAGTACCGTTACCTGTTTACCCCGTTTTCCATATTCATTATTTGTATGAGAGAAAATCGGCATTGCACTGTGAGGGAAGAATATAGACTGAGAAGAAGGCGAAGTGACACAGGGATGCAGACAATTGCGTAATAAATGGCTTCACAATTAAAATCCTTCTTCACGTGGTAAATCAAGATACGCAGGACGCCTGTGGGAACTGGCTTTGTGTTAAAACTTTCCATCTCTGTCTTGAATGTCAGATTTATAGCTTCAGAAGACAGCTGACAGGGCAGAGTACGTTTCTCTGAAGTGTTAACCACCTACAAGATCACATGACATCATAACCTAACCCGCAAAACATGTGATGCATGTGATGATAAGGATTATGAGTATTTAGAACCAGCATAACGCGCAGTGGGTGCTTTGAATAACGGGGGCTAGAATGAGACACTCCTAGCACAATCCTCTTTACAAATAATTGGAATTATGACGCAAGCTGTACGCTTACATCTCCTCTGGCTTCGGACTGTACAATGTCTTCAGCGCTTAACCTTTTTGTACACAGTGTACACTGGCCTGCTGTTACGACTAAAGTAATTTTTGAGGCATTCTGTGTATTTATATTTGAGGTTCAGGTAAATTTGATTAGCCGGAACCGAACCCTTGAAGCGGTGTGGTGGTGTTGCATGACGTCATGATACTCGAAACAATGTAAGTCTGTGCTATATGCGAAGGTGTTGCGTTGCCTTGTACTGTATAGTGTGACTCATCAGTATTTACTAACGCGAAGGCGAGCTGAGACCGTTTATCCCACTGGGGTTACGTGACATATGACACGTTTTTTTTTACAAGTGATCATAAAGTTGCCCATTTAGGGTCCAGTCCCTGTTGTCCTTGTCGCGAGAGATTTTTATGTTGAAACATATAAAAATATGCTGTTTTCGTGTACGAACAGAGTATTTGATAACCTCTCACCTCTTTACATGCTGAATCATGTCAGAATCTGCTGACTTCTTTGGGTATTTCCAACTTTGTTACTATGCGTTGCATGAACAATCCTTTTTTTATTTGGCAATTACAACGATTTTGCATCTCTACAAACCCCGCAATTTTTTTGCATATTCGTAGATTTTCCCTTCAGTCAACGATATGTGCCACGACAATTATCTATCTGCCGGAAATATGACAACATATTTTAGTGTTCCATGTGTTGTATGCGAGTGTTAAGAAAGTCCCAGTGACGTTGGCGGCCTGGTAGGTACAGTCCACAGAGAAGGAGAAAAGCCCTGCTAGGAATGCGATATACGCGCATGCGCAAGATTTCGCGTTGAGTGACGATCCATCCTAAAAGCATTCGTTCCACAACCACTGAACGAACAACAGACGACAGGATTTCATGTGTTCTAATGGGTACAGCTTTAAGATTACCTCACAGCTGCACAGTGATTTAATCTAGAATATTATCGCAACACCCGCAGAACACATTAGAAGTGCGCTCACTACACGCTACTCTTAACGGCTTGATGTTTTCAGTCTGTGTAGTAGCGTAAAACTCTGACGTATCACACTTCCCACCAATAGCAGCCCTCTAGTCCACTTGGTAGTAAACATTCCCCCTGCACCGCACCAGAAACGACTTCCTCCAGCAGGGTTTTTCTCGTCATCTGTGGACAGTAAGTGATGTTTTGCGCATGTGTAACCTAACCTCATTCCTACCTGAGTGTAGAACATTCATCCTTAATACAGTGATATTTCTCACACGTCTTTGTTGCTTTCCGTTGTCCTGTTATCATTACTCATTTATTTGTTTTATAATTACTGACTGTTTTATAACTTCCAGTGTTTTAACATTTTACCAGTAAAGTTTACGTCAAATTCGACCAAGCACGTCATTTTATGGTGTGCTACTAGTGTAACATACGCCACAGGGGCTGCTTAAGTCTTGCGTTCAGTCGCTGAAGAAGGATCTTGGTGTTTAATTTGGAATAACATGCAGTTCTATCCAGGGATGTGACGACAATGTTATCGCTAATGTATATGGGATCCACTACGGGCTGACCGGGATACTATTCCTCCTTTGTATGTTTCAAGTTCTCTTAGCGGCGAGTATGAAGAGACTGTCGTCAGGGATGTTTATCGACGCTTCATACTCATTAAAGTTTATCGTCCTGATGATGGAGGCAGCAAACGGCTGCGAAACATCTGTAAACTTCTACCAGACGACACGGCGCAATAAGACTCCTTTCATGAGCATTTTGGTCACCCGCATAGCTTTCTGTGACTTTGGTTTGATGACAGAGTTGTATTTTTATATTTCTTACGAAATTATGCGTTTTCAGCTGATTAAGCTATGCGTAGTGTCGAATGGTTATTATTATTAGTGTTCTGTCTGGCGACAGGTCCATATGAACAGGATCCTTCCATCCTTTTCTCGGACTGGGACCTGTTCATATACGTTCTTGGCAGATGATCCAGAAGTGGTTTGCCATTGCCTTCTTCTGTGTGTGAATGGAGTAATTGTTGGGATGCCACAGAGGAAAACTCCGTGTTGGCTAGACCACGGCCTTGCCCAACACAAGTTATAAATTCGGGCACAGCCGGGAATCGAACCCGAGACCCCAGGATTACAAGGCTAGCGTTCTAACCGCTAGACCACCGTGGCAGTTTGTCGGATGGTAGGGTAACAAAATTATTAATCGCGATTGATTTTGAAGTAAGGTGTCGTGATGACGTTTGATAACGGTAGCAATACATGGGTATAGTACAAATGTTGCTATGTGATCAGAGACTAAACCTAACTCTTGGAGTTCTGATGACTCAGCTCAGTCAGCATGTTACAGTTCCCATTTTTTCGCAGGTCGTCGTGAAATGATTCGTCACCCACTAAATAGTCCGTGAACGAACGCCTTAATCATCATCGTGTTTGTCTTCATACCACATAAAGAGAACTTTTCTTTCCGGCGATGAAGCACGCAGGCCTATTCTAGATGGAATTGTCATTATTGGTGACATGTAAGATCTAGGTTAATATATAAACCAAAGTTTAAAACTCATTAAAGAGCTGCTTGCATTGCTACAGCTGAAGATTTGGTGTTAGTGACGATATTTAAGACCTTCAAAAGAAATGTTTAAAAGGACAGGAAATTTTTAAGCACTGAAGAATACCGGCAACGGACCGAACACTGACAAAACCTGTTGCGGTCAGTGTATTAAATTAATTTGTAGAAACCAACAAGACTGACAACCGAGAGCATTTAAAACATTCAAAGCAGGTCTAACAACTCTCAAGTAGCAGCACCCGAGTTGAAACAGTGCATAAATAATTCAATGACAGAATTATGATAGTGACCATGTGGTGCCTTTTCGAGACCCCGGGCCTAATTAATTTTTAATTATCGACTCGCGTTATGCATAATTATAAATGAGGCTAATTAATGAAACTCTGAGCTTATTAAAATATTGCTAAATTAGGTATGCTCTTGCAGACATTCACATTGGCCTGTTATGCAATTTTCTTCAACTAAGTCAGTCATTAGTTAGATTCTTGTTAATTCTTTTACGTGATAAATGTTTCAGTATCAGGTTTAATTTCTGATGTAGTGTATCGCATCCCTCAAAGTTTTCATTAGTACGACTGGCCCTAATTAAGCTGTACTGTAGTAGGAACTGACATCAACAAATCGTGTTGTGTGATGTCAGATAACTATTTTTAATTATGCAGAGTGACGGCAATACAATAAATATATCCGGGCCGTGGAATGAGAACCGGACTTGCGGAAGTATAAATAACTCAGCATGGGAAAACTGCGATGTAGATTACTGAGACATGTTTATAACATTGCGATTTCATTGCTTCCAAGACGTTGAAGAGACTCGTGAACAGATCACAAAAGAAATTATGGGGAAGCAACTTTAGAAATGGACGAAACGGATGTTGATGTAACGGTTATACCTTGTTCTAGGACTCCTTGTCCAACGAAGACCTCGTCGGACTACAGCAATCCAATGCCATTGCAAGAAGGACGTTATGTACGCCCGTACATTTCTCATTGTCTCCATGTGTGCTTCGCGTCTCTCCCTCCTTGATTTATTCGTCGTAGGAATATTAGGTGAAGTGCAAATATGCAAAGCTCTTCATAATGAAATTTTATGGTTCCTGTTTCCTAGGTTTATGTATTCTCAGCATTTCGTTTTCAATCCCGCCAAAGCCGCGACGGAAGAACTAATGCATTCATGCAAGCACTCGACGTGTCTTTCTTGAACGGCAGCAGTGGTTCTTGCACCCAATTTGTTTGGAAAGATGCAGAAGCTTGCAGTTCGTGTCATTGTCTCTCTTTCTCGAGGTCATGGTGCAGACTCTAAAGAGCATAGAATTGTCTGGATTGTATATGGCTCGGTCTAAGAATACAGAGTAAACAATGTCGAGTTTATGGCGAAGCTCTGACGTTTTGTTCGCTATCCGATTCGTCGCATTGCACACACGTAGACTTCAACGAAAAATAACAAACGACTGTCTTACATTACAATTGTATTAAAATTACTGATATATTTTTGTTGTTGGTTTTAAGCGACTGTTGCTTTTTTGGAATTGAATCGTGAGACGCCTTTATCCAGTGATGCTGTGTCGACAGTGTTAAATGTCATCGCGGTTGCAGATGTGTCGTAAAGCAGGATTATGAAGAGATCGTGCTTCTCTTTCGAGATATTGTAGCACAGAATTTGCCGAAGTGGACTGGGAAAACCATCCAATCTCCGTACCGATGCTCTCGATATCGTGAACTGTTATGTAACGAAGCTGGAGTCGTGATACTGGTTGATCGGAAAGTTACCCATGTTTAAATATGTATTGATGGTTGTTATTCCGTGAAATTCGACTAGATTAATAAACACGCAATACCGCTGTGATTATAAAAAGATCCCAAAACGGATTACGCCATGTTTTAACCCGCTCGCGTTGTCGGTGAGTTGTATTTCAAGAGTCGAAATGCAAGGATGTCTGTTTCAAGTGCATCCGGTGTTCACTGTCGAATACTCCGTGACATGGCGTTCTTACTTAACTTGTCAGAATGAGTTGGGATGCATTTCCCGATTCTCCTGTGCCGAGCAAATCGACAATATTTCGTCTGGTGAACCTTTTCTGTCTGCAGAAAGTCTTCACCGGGTTGCATGAAATATGAGGAAAATGTATGTATTACTGAACGCGATGGGAATTTCAAGACTTGTTATGGTATTGTTTTTTGGTTTCTGATTTAAGTGTAATTTATTTTTTGACAGCAGAACATGCAGTAGAAATGGGTTGTGACTTTGCCCCGCTAAGTTCAGTTCTGTGTGCCTTTGGTTTGTGGGATTGATAACTACTGCTGAAGCCAAAGCAGCGTGCTCTGATGAACGAGAGGATGAGTCCTTTGATGTTCCCTGTGGCGTCCGTGTGTATTCGTATTCCTGTGATAAATAAATCGTTCAAAGACCAAGGTTTGCTGTGTCTACGTCACTGAATTGTGGGTAGAAAGAAAATGCACGTACTATACAAAATTAAGACACTATCGACGTAGGAAATTAGACAGCGCGCGACGAAGTATTGCCGCTGGGAAATAATGTTTATGGTATGGAAAGGTATACTTCCTTTGTTTACTACCCGTCCCACTGCTCTCTGATCTTACTGACATTTATTTCTGACAGTCCTGGAGCGCACGTATTCGCCCTGACTACAGCAACTCTGGTCAGAGAGAGCCACGTGCCGGGTTAGGATAACGCTGTTCTTGTGACAGTTGTGTGGCATTTTTAGTACTGATTTTTGTTATTAATAAAATCAGTAAAACATCGACCGAAATACGAGCGGAAAGATGTATGACGACACATATTTTCCAAGTAGGCCTACGTTCTTTTTGCCAGTTTTATATTTCTTTGGATTCGCGTGTTCGTTTGTCGCAGATACAAAATATTGCTGTAAGTCCACCCAATTGCTGATACCACATGCGTTAAAGTGTAATATTTTTACGAGCAGATTGACTCATACATAAATACTTTCTTTGTAATTTTTTTTTTATTATTTAGGTGGTTAAATCTTTTTCTTAACGTGGAGGTTACAGTATTGAAAGGAACTTATTAGCCGCTCTGTACACACAGCTTAAAAGTGTTCCAGACTGAAAATAGACGTGCACATTTTAATTTTTGTGCAACTTCTTGTCCTATGAGCGATTTCAGAGGAAAATAAAATCCATTTGAGCTTAATGAAAGTTAGGCCTGGACTGATGCTAATGATATTTAAATTTGCTACGACATTCCCTTCAGTGGTCGAGTCATTTCTGAGGTAAAACCTTGTTTTTTTTCCCCCCCCCCCCCCCCAAAGGATGCTTGAAATAGTCATGTCTTCTCAAATACTATCATTATTAAAGCGCAGTGGTAACTATACGCCACTTGAGTCAACATTCAGTATCTGCACTCTGTTTTCTTTGAGGTAGGAACTGGATTTCTTTTAATATTATATCAGTGAACTTTGAGTTTCAAAGGGTTAACGGACTGTAATTTTGTTGACAGTTTTCTGCCAGTGCCCCGCAACAATTTGAGCCAAAGCAGCTGTTAACTATTTCGGCGTTACGCTCGTGGAAGTCACGTGACCAGAAATCGTATGCTTGTCGCAACCGCAAGTGGCATGCAGATTTATTTAGATACTGTGCTGCTTTTTTACGTTAAGCAATGCGGTCTTGTAAGACGGGTCGGAAACCTTCAGCCCGCAGGACACCCCCCCCCCCCAAACCCATACAATCTAAGCGTAGGGTAAACGATCGCAGAACTTAATATCTAAATGAACATTTCATTTCGTAAATGTACGAAATAACGTTCATATCTCGTTATTTCGCAAAGGTACATTGTTTCGTTGTCCAAGCCATGACAGCTGTAACAATTTGCTATGATGATAATATCTAAAGTTTTATGAAACTGTTGAAAAGATTACAAACAACTAATTTACATTGAACTCACTTGTATGGAGAAATACAGCTAATATCTTTTTCCAAGTTAAAGAAATTCAGTACCCTACGATAATATTCATTTTGTCTGCTTGATATGAATAAGTCAGTGCGGCCCGCATTCATGAAAAGGTTGCCAATCCCGTCTAAGATGTGCTTTATACATCAGCATATGGACTTTTTTTTTATGGAACCGCTAATGTTGCAGAAACATACTCGGAAGTAACCAGACTGTTAACAACTATTTCTACTTTAAATTTTAGAACAATTTATTCCAGACGACGACATCTCGATGCGTTATTCCTTATTAATGTATTTAAGGGCAAAATAAATTGCCATTCCATTATGGACGCTGTTGGTTTACGTGTGCCGGCGAGGCAAATAAGAGAATTGTCTACTTTTATTGTGAGCAGTGCGCTAAGACACAGTCCTTCAGCCAGGTGCGTCATCGTTGCAAATGCCGTATGTAAATCTTTGGACGTATTTAGCATAAACATTGTCTCCCTTGAGCGAACGTTCTCAACAAGGGAAATGATCTAGATAGGTTGTCTTGGTAGATGATCTAGCTTCGTTATCTGTTTTTTATATTCTTTAAAGTTTTACAATTATATTAGTTTCCCTAGGTGGATTATTTGTTTTTATTTATATTTCTTCATTTTTTGCTCTGTGTTAATATTGTTTCTATTTTGGGTTTGCCTGTACATTTAATACTGTACATGTATAAGTTTAGTTAATCTGTTTGTGTAATATTATTCATTATTATTTCACTATTATTGTATGTATTATCAGTGTTTGCCTGTTATAGGCTTCTTGCTGTTGGCAAACACGTAAATAAATTAATTGAATTGAATTTATGTAGTTTTTCTTTGGCGCTACATACCTCTTTCGATCAAAGTCTATCGTATGATAGGTTTACAGAATTATTTTTGGGACTCCTCGAATGAAGGATCATACAAATACGCTCCCTATTTTCTCTCACTCTCTCTCTCTGGGCAAGGAAAAAATGCCCCGTGTGTGGATTCGAATCATTATTTCCAGTGTATGGTCTGTTTGAAACCGTCAGACGGCAGTTTGTCTTAATGACCAGGGAAAGTGACACTGAATTCATCTGTCTGTTCTTAAACTATGTTTTTGGAAATCTTGGTTCTGTGAGACATTGTGAGGGATTTCGTATGCAGACCATCAATCTGAAATATGTTATTTTAATAGAAAACGCACCATTTCTACCCAGAGTTAGTACCTTAAACAACATTAATGAAAATATATCTGAAATTAGCGTCTTGTTTAGGAAGATTGACGTAGCAGAACGTTGTACATACAATAATGCTCATTGATTCGTACTGACGTCTTTTTTATGTGTGTTATATTTACGCTGAACGAAGATTGTGCTTAAACGAGAACTTTTAATGTGACGGTTTCTCACTTCATGATGGCTTAGGGAAATATCGAAATACACTTCTGGTATGTTATTTGTTCTTATTCTGTTGTATTTGAATTTGTTTTATAATTTTGCGTTGAATATAAACATTTTTGTATTTTTTTTAAAATTTTCGTCATATTTATGCCTTGATAAATATAAGATAACATATGTTGGTGGATTTTGACTAAAGTTTCTTATGTTTACGAACTGACTCGAATGTATTTACATTCACTCGTGTTCTGTAATTTCGGCTTTTTAATGATTCAGTTCTGTGTAGAAAGAGGATGTGCGGCGGGCTGAGTCCTGCCAAATGTCGAAGTCATTGTTTCGAAACTTCACCTACATGAGGCGGTCTGGGTTCAACAACTGAAGAACCACAGGTGAAGAATAGGAGAAAACAGGTTGCATATTTAAACACGCGGTCCTACGTTTGAGCGTGATGCCGTAGTTACACCTGAAATGGAAATGCTCTGTAAAATTGGGGTTCTTTCTTTGTGTTTTCTGACGAAAGTGGTTCCGATGTCAGAACCAGATGCGGGAACTTCCACTAGACTCTCGAGCGCATCAGCCCAGAAGCAGCCATCTTCAACTTTGGTGTTGATGACGTGTACTCCATTTTCCAGAAACGTTTGGTCTTTCAACTAGGTTGTCATCCACGTGTGGGTTGATAATGTTATCGATTTATACATCTTTTAACACCACTACAATTACAATGCATTCACTGTGTCAAATATCGAGATAAAATAATTCCAGCAGTTGATATCGCGTCTAGAAGTCACCCGGCAATCATTTTTTTCCCTTTATAAGGGAACTAACAAAAGTCCCCATTTTAGCTCCGGTTTTCGTAACGTAGACTAATGAAATAAGGGAATTGCTTATTTATTGTCCTGATCTTATGAATACACTTATATTCGCGTTAGCAAAAAAAGTTTTCGTACAGCAGTCATTTGTAAAACCTCTGGTTTGTAAATAAATGACAAGGCACTTTAACCTCTTCACGTAAGAAAGTTCTTCTCAGAATGTGTTAATTTCGTTATTTTGAACTTTGTCCATGGTCTGATGCTGGTTTTTAAAATGCATTAAACATTGTACCTTTGCGAAGGATGGATCTCCCTTCGTCACCATATTTAAGGGGAGACACCTGTTATACTTTTTTGGAACCATTGGTCAACAGATCGGGAACAGCTCGTTCTGTGTACCTGATCCAACAAACTAGGTGACTCCCTGATGACGGAGGATCTGCCCTTCGAAACGTCGTCACTTATGAAGACATTTTAAAAACTCAATAGACGGTGGACAGAGTCCAAGGTACAGAAATTAGTATTGAAATTTAGTGTTATGCAAGAAAGAAACAACGGATTGCTCATAGAAGATGACTGTATTCTGGGATGTTGCAGTGTGGCGTGGTAGGTATTGTCCGACGTTTCAGAGGATCTTATAGGTTGATGAATGTAAATGTAGTAACGTAGAGTAGCCTCCCTATAGAGGTGAGTATAAGGTAGGCATTCCAGGTGAACTTTTAAATTCACACGGCGATGAATATAAATATGGCTGGCCGTTTTCTGGGATGTTGCACTTCACGTATGATAGGGGCAGTAAGCTCCTCTGAAATACCACTCAGTATCTTCCATACTGCAGGGTTCAACATCGCAGTCAGCCATGTTCATGCTCGTCGCCATGAAGACCTCAAATCTCAACGCTGACACAGATTCTGAAAGCGAAATGTGACATCACATATCGTTTCTCTATATGTACATGTATATTGCATGGCAACGAGACATAGGTCGTTTTACTGTGCATTAAATAACATGGTTTTATTACTGTTATATGTAGAACATATCAACTCCTGGCCGCAAGAAGACTTCGTTGTTTCAGTTACAGTTCATTACAGTTTGCTAGTGACGCTTCTAGTCTTATTGTGTAACTGCAATCTGCATGTCTCCTTGTTTGATTAGCAACTGAAAGACCCAGTTTTTCCCATTTGTCGCTTGGAATGTTTGTACTGTCCACAGACCAGGAGAAAAGCCCTGCGGGGGGAAGTCGTTTCTGGGGCGGTGCGGGGGGAATGTTTACTGCCAAGTGGACTAGAGGGCTGCTATTGGTGGGAAGTGTGATACGTCAGAGTTTTACGCTACTACACAGACTGAAAACATCAAGCAGTTATCAGTAGCGTGTAGTGAGTGCACCTCTAATGTGTTCTGCGGGTTTTGTGATGTTATTCTAGATTAAATCGCTGTGCCACTGTGAGGTAATCTTAAAGCTGTACCCATTAGAACACATGAAAGCCTGTCGTCTGTTGTTCGTTCAGTGGTTGCGGAACGAATGCTTTTAGGATGGATCGTCACTCACCGCGAAATCTTGCGCATGCGCGTATATCGCATTCCTAGCAGGGATTTCCTCCTGGTCTGTGGACTGTAGTGTTGCCGCTTTTTGATTAGATTACTAGGAATACTTCTCAGGTGTTTGGGCCCTTAGGAATTTTTTATTAAGGGAACTTTAAAATTTTGGCTGTAACCTGTTTACAGCAGCGGTTCTGAAGCAGCATTCTCTTCGTAGCTTTGTGTTAATGTTATTCTTTGAGAATAAATGAACTTATTGTATTGACATGTTTATTGAGTGTATGCAGTTTATTCAAAATAATTCCCAAAATTGAAACGAAACTTCAGAAGAACAATCTGGTTGTTGGAAATTGTGGACTTGTTTATTTTGTTATGAGAATGTTCGATTTGAGGTTCTCCGGGCGCTGAAGATATATCTTCGTTGGTCTTCTGGGTTGTAACGACTGTGGACTTGCTGGTAGATACGATCGTTTGGGAGGAACACACTGCCTCCAGCTTCAGAGGGCTGTAGGTGGCAGTACATTCCTCCAAAATTTTGGGCACTTGAGGTCCAGTCGGTTGGGTTAAAGCGCGGGCGGGGCGTGACGCTGACCACTCACCCCCATCTAGTGCCGATGATAAGAATGAGTAGTAGCTGTAAGACCTCTCCCCCCAAGCGCCTACATGACAGCTTTACTTTTTTACGTAGTACAAAAGGAGAAATTAAAGTCCTTTTTCACGGCAGCGCTGAAAGCCCCAGGGCAGATGGAGTAGACAAACCAGCACAGCGATGTAACATGTGACTCAGCATAAACGATTCTCACGATCGTAACCCGATGCCTTACCAAACGTAGACATGTTTTGACAGACGTTACAGCCACCATTTATGTCTGTTCCAATTTGAAGTCGATGGGAAAGTTGAAATATTCTTTTTATTCTATGGAAGGTTTCGATACTTGGACGATCAAAGCGGAAAATTTTATTGAATCCTTTGTACTTTGTTTTCTTATATTTTGTTATAACTAACTCCACAGAGCAGAGATCGTCTTGAAGATTGTCGCCCATCTTGTCGTGAAATTTCTTGTTTTTTATGGAATCCGAAGGTGCAAGAGGTCCGATATTAGTCCGTGCTCCGAACCAGATGCTATCTACAGTTCCTCTACTCGTTTATTATTTCTTTAAGACCTATTTTTACAAGTTTCTCCCAACTATGTATTGGCCTTCTAAAGTTGTGTATTCGCTTCAGATTTCCTTCTAAACTGACCGACATGAACGAGGGCAGTTTGGCGTAGATATATTGGCTTCTACTATCAATTTAGGTTACGTGTCACATTTAGTTAAAAATCGGACAGTAATTGAGACATTTAAAACGAGGATCTGACGCGTTTATGTGTGTGGAAGTGACCTTGGGGGAATCATCAGTCAGAAACCCCACCCATGTAACCACCTGCGGAAATCTGTGCTGCTTACAAAGAGCCTTCATGAATTAATTGTCTAAAGGCAATGACAAAGGAAGTGCAAGAATTGTTATGTACATTTTCTAACTTGTTTTATGTTTATAGATGTTGTAAGTACTATTCAAATGAAAATCCTGAAAATAAGAGATCGCTCAGAAAATTTAGTTTTGGGTGGGAGGGTGATTTTAAAATGGACCAACGGGAAAGGGAGTGGGAGGTTGTGGACTGATTTATCTGACCCAGGATAGAAACCGTTGGCGTACTCTGGGTACAAGGTAAACAAACAACCCTCGAGTCGCGTAAAAGGCCGGGAATTTCTTGAGCAGCTGAGCTGCTAAGCCTTGAAGCAAAACTTGTTCCACGGAGTTGATACAAAAGCCGCCACCTGGGTACCGGTCTTTGGAAATCCACCCTTGTTTCGTCTGTCCATGGGTCACGAAACGCTGGCAACCACTGTTCTGTTCTGTTCTGTTCTGAGGTACTGGCCGCCACCAGTCGTCCTACGGAAGCTTAAAGATGTTAACGATGGTTAAAAACGAGCATTATATACACTGGCAGTTGCTGGGACTGATTTACTTTGTCGTTCCTGGAGCCACGTCAAAATAAGCAACCTGTACACATTCTGCACTTTCTTCCAATACACTAGTCGACCACAGTAACTTGACTAGTGTGACCGAGGCTTAACACTCGGTGTTCTGTTTGCTTCCATCGAGACGTGAAGTTTGTAGTTAGTTTCTGGTTGTTGAAGGTGAACGATCTACTAGGATTTTACATCCCTGTGTTAGGTCTGATGATTGTGTAGGCCAGTGGTATTCAACCTGGGGTACGCGAAGACATCTTAGGGGATACGTGAAATTTTTAAAAAATGTATTATTTTATGATAAACACTGTGTAATGTAATTTATTTAATTTATTTTAGACGTAGATTATATACTATGTATAACTTGGATTATACACCAACAACTTTTGGGGTACAAAGTTGAAGAGAAATTATGTCTGGGGGTACGCGAACAAAAAAGGTTGAATACCACTGGTGCAGTCGACCTAATTACAGGGGCGCTTTTCAGCTCGGTCGGTTCACGGTTTTCCCCGTTTATTATCGACTTACATATCAGCTCGGCTGTTTGTTATTTAACGACGTATCAGTTTGGGAATTCATGTAACGTCGAATAAGAATAGTGAATGTAGGTGTATTGGAATGGGGCAGATACGAAGCTTTCGTGGGAACTGTTCTGGCATTCCCCGGAAGGCAACGAAAATCACGCAGCAGCTTCGGTAATTGTAAACAGTGCGTGGTTGAGATTCGATCCTGGTACCTACTAACTACTTGAACCAAACTGCTGTTATTTTGTTGGGTATCGCATTACATGTCTGTTTACACACTCGCATATTTGTGTTCGTAATAGACGGTGATTTAGACTCTGGAACTGTAGTTAATGCGCGTTCTTCATGTGGAATATTTTTCTGAACCGCCGTGGTTCAAGATAAGAGAATAAATATTGGTTTTATCCTCAAAAATATGGCCATTGATTTAAGGTTAAGATAAGGACTTGTGACTTCAACAAGTGGATGATAAAGAAGAATGAACTAAATATTCTGTCTGTCACATGGAAACTGCCAGAAAATCCCAGAATTTGTTTATAATGCTGAATAAATAGCCGAGATCTTTTATTTATTTCTATGTTACTTTTACAGTTCAATGTTTAAAGCTATATATCTTCGAGATTTATCTTTGTATGTATTATGGGTGTATCGATGTTTCCTTTTTGTTATCTTGTTTGTCATTTACATTTTACTCCTAAATGCGTACTACCGAACCGAACAGAACTGATACCCGCCTTTTTAGCCAAGTGGTTGGCGTTTCTCTAAAAGTTTGTGGTGACTGATTGATTAATTTAGGGTCACAATGTCGGACGTATCCATTGTCCGACATGCGTTTTTAATACTGAACTCCATGACGTTAGGGAAGTTGGCTCTAGGCCCTAGTTGAATATGAACACTGATAATTCCTGTTTAACCCTTCACATTACCACCCCAGTCGTCTGGTGTTTACAGTGCTGAGTCGGTATTAAAAGGTCCGGGTTCGATCCCAATTGTCGCTAATAATATAAATAATGGCAAAACACGGTCAGAATGACAACCAACCACCTGATGACGGGAGGAGAACGAGCTCTCGAAACATCGTGAATATCGGCTATGCGTCAGACAGTGGACGGAGTAAAAAATAATATTTCTGTAGGGTTTAGCCTCGATATTAGGGAGGGGCGACAATCTAATGTTCCCCAATTAATCTTTATGTTAAGTTTGCGATTCGACACTGCTAAACCTTTGGAAACTAATTCCGTTGAGTCCTTGTTGAGAATTTTCCACCTCTTATGAAATTACAGTGTTCACAAGAGCCAGCCGGCCGCTGCACGCTGTTTGAACCTGTCCACAAGCGCCACAAAACTTACCAAGTTACGAAGTGATCATAAAATGGCTGTTTCCGAAGCGAGGTTGGAAAAAACACGGACATCGTTATTTTCGTTACTGATCTGGACGTAAGACTAAGATGTAATAAAACGACTTCGGAGGATTCTTCAGAAAAGAAGTCTGACCTCGATGTCTGGGAATACCCTGTTGCAACCATTACGTGGGATTACATTATTTTTTAACTGCGCTGAAAGGAACAGGCGACAGAAAACGTTAAAGAAGCCATTGCACGTTGCCAACCGCCAGCTTTTGCCTCAAGCAGAGTGTAGAGATGCAAATGAATTTTGTTGCTGCGTCTAGCTGGTGACTAGAACTGAGCTTGTTCTTTCAGGAGTGGCTGAGTTGTTTGCTCAGTTAATCAGCTGTTTCGAGTGAAGTGCTCAGCAGAAAGTCTTACTCAAAAGAAATGTTCTAGTGTTACGAATATATGTTTTCGCTTCATTCGTAGGGCAGTACTGAGAATCATCTTGTTTTAAACTGCTTTTCTCATAATTTTTTAGAAAGATACACATATGCCCCCCCCCCCCCCCCCAATAAAGTTTGATCCACTTTTTATAAAACATCGTGCCTCTGGAGTCCACTCTTCGTTTGCATTTCATTTCCCACCATCAGTTGCCATCATGGCGGTCGCGCGAATGTATGAAATATGGAGCGACACTTGATTTTTGTGTAGTAATGACTCTTCGAAAAGTCTGCGACTTTTGTGACGTTCTTTTTTGCAGAACGCAAAACAGCACTGCGAAATGTGCACCCAATTTTTCGGTTTGACAGCGATAACTAAGGAACCACGGTAATATGCTCTACTTCCCGCGAGTTTCTTCATTCCTTATCGACAAATGATGGGGATGGTTTATTGAAATACTAGCAGCGTGCTTGCTGTATTACTATGGGAAAATTTAACAAATGCTTACATTTCAGTTTTTACTGCACGAAAGCTTGTTATGGACCTGATTATTCGATACGTGTCGTTGAATAGCGTAGAATAAATTATTTGCGTAATTATCGTTACTATCCATAAACCCCAGCATCTTCACCGAGGCTCGAACGAAGGACAGCTTTTAGGGGTTCTTGCCATTGTTCCTGTAATGTCTTCTTTCAAACGAACGGCTTTGGTCATGACGCCGTTCTTCTGTCGTACTTACTTTCTGAGTTACAGGAACCAACCCTTTCCGGGACTCGAACTCAGGAAAAGTTATCAACGTTCTTACCTTTCATAGATATCTTTCTGGTATCAAGGAATGAGCATGCGAAGTTTGATGAAAATCATTTTATACTTTCTCTAGCTAGAAGTGAACATAGTTTTACGTTTCCATTTGCATTCTTCTCATTCGAAGACGTATGACCTCAGTAGATAATATAACTTCACAAAAGAATCGAATGACGTTTCAGCTGATGGTCGTCTGGAAGTTAAGGCTCATTACGTTGTGTGTAGTTTAAAATAGCATTCATGACGCTGTAATAAATTGGAACCGAATCACGTGCATTGTCCAAAGTCTTTCTTACGTTCGAATTACCAGGATGAAAACAAGACTCGACATTTGCTATTTACAAGATTATATATTATCTATAATTAACTATTATTTTACTTATTTCTTGAGTGACATACTCTTTACCTACTCTATTCAAATGCTGTCGATAATAAGCTCTACTTATATTGCTTAAGTCCAGCACTTTTACATTTCTAAATCTTTTACATAGCTTGTTTATGTCCATATTTGCTTTCATAATTTCCTTATTGACTACTGATTCTTTTATTAAATCATGCCTAATTGGTATATTTAAAACCACAACGTTCGTACTGGTCAGTGCAGCAAGTGTTCTCTCTGTAGTATTTATACAATTCTTGTCTCATTTCTAGCAATGTCATTGGCACCTCCCATAATTACTACATAGTCCTGAGAGCCAAATGATGAACAATCTCGTATCATTACACCTTTTATCTTAGCACTAGGCCTCATTTCATCATACACTGAGACATCAACATTGTTTTTATAGAGCGACGTAGATATATCACAACTGTAGCTATCACTGTAGAACATCTGACGCAATCAGTTCAATTTGTGTGCTTGATATTGTAATGCAGAAGACCCTCCTCTTTCTTGAAAATTAATACTTATAATGATTGTTACATTGAGCTTTACTTCAGTTTCTGCAATTTGTTTCACATATTTAAATTCAAGAATTTTGAAAATATCACATAAATGAAACAAAATACTATAATTGGATGTTAAACTTTATCTTACATTACATTACCTTACCTTACATTTCATTACATTACATTACATTCAGCTACCACAGACCCATCTTAAGCGTAACTAATTCAAGTTGATTAAGCAATGTCTTAATCAAACTTTACGCAATTGTCAAGCGGGTATAAAGGAAATATTTAGAATAAAGCTAATATATAAACTTCCTTTCCGTATAGACGTATTTACGTCAAATTCTCCGGAACCGTGGTTCCACTGACAACTTTTTGTTTGGCTACGACTGGACGACTGGGTGTCGGTTCTCGGCAGGGTCAGAAATTTTTCTGTTGCCCATCACGTCGAGACAGGATAGGATATGGGGCCTACCCAGCCGCTATTCTGATGATAAATCAACAGTAACTTGAACCCGCATGCTTAGCAATTAAAAAAGAACACGTGCAGGTTTACTTACCATATATTTCCAAGGTTTGGTGCATAATCTCAAAGACAACTTTACATTTACTCGGTAATATTGCCAGAGAGCCATACTTCGTCGACTGTCTCTGGAACGTATATTTTTCTCTTCGTTTGTGGTGTGAAAGTTTAATGCAACTGGCACTTACCGGCTGGAACTGTATGTCTCACCATCAAGATCTTCAAGGTTTTCCCGATATGAATCAAGTATCGAGCCATGTAACAATAAAATCATCTTGCCTGACTGCGGGGCCGGGAAATGACAGTTGCGTTCAACTTCTACGATGAACGCAAGAGATCACAAATGGCGTTTTAAGACGTGGGGGTTATCGCAGTGTGTAACCTAAAAAAACTGTGACATCTTTTGTGAAACCTGTCCATAACAATTTTATTGCACTTCATCATATTTCAGTTTCTGTAGTTGTGTTTCCTGGGGGTTTCGGGTTCGATTCCCGGCGGTGCCCGAATTTATAACTTGTGTTGGGCAAGGCCGTGGTCTAGGCAACGCGGAGTTTTCCTCCGGGGGCTTCCCCGGTTTCTCCGTGGCATCCATTCACACACAGAAGAAGGCAATGGCAAACCACTTCTTGATCATCTGCCAAGAACGTATATGAACAGGTCCCAGTCCGAGAAAAGGACGGAAGGATCCTGTTCATATGGACCTGTCGTCAGACAGAACACTACAAAAAAAATAATAGTTGTGTTTGTTGTAGTGTACCATACTGTGGCAGTGATTACTTGTAGGAAGAATGGTTATAGCCGCCATAGGTCTGCCTGCAGGTCGTTCACTTGTATTAAACACTCCTGCGTTCCTGTGGTGACGAATGAATGCAAAGGTTCAACAACGCAAGCACCAGAGGACGCCATCCTCACAACTTTCCTTCCATCCAAGTGACGTCTTCCAAAAGAATCATCGTATTTCTCTATGGCGATACCAATTATCGGTTGATTATTTGTGTGAAGATCTTTCAGAAGCTAAACTTGATCAGCTAGTCGGGACAAATCCCGCCTCGTGAAACTAGATTGTTCATTGCCTTGTTTACAAAAGTTCGCCCTGTTCCGTGTCGTGGTCC
>NW_019059723.1:565169-591771 GCF_000696155.1 Zootermopsis nevadensis | reverse complement strand
CAACTGTGTAGGAACCTGAAGACGGAGATAGAGTCCCATCTCCGAAACGTCGTTTTACGTTTTATATTTACTAGACGATGGATAATATCCAAGAAAATTTTTATTCAATTGACTCTTCACCATCGTCAAGAAGTTTTAGATTTGATATCATTCATGTGTTCTCTCTCTCTCTCTCTCTTCTTCCCCCCCTCCCCCCCATGTGATGTAGCAACAGAAACTTCAGAACGGATTGTATGATAATTTATTCCAGTGTTAAAGTAATCCGTGATTGACATTCTGATTCCGGCAATTAAGTGAAGAAAATCCGTCTAATCCGTCTCATTGAATCAGTTGCAGACACTGTTGAACACATTCAAATCCCTTGGGCAGACTTTTGTATGTAATCAGGTTTAATGTACGAATGACTCATTATGAAGACGGGTGTCTGATAGTGACTGTGTCTCGAGGATCTTGCTGCTTGTACAGTACACGGAGCTTGAATTTTAGTGAAATTTCAATAGGCCAGTCTCAGTTGGCTTAGAAGCTCAGAATGACTTGTCGCCCTGACGATGAAGGTAGCAAGGACCTCTGGAATGGTGGTACTTCTACCAGACTACACGTCGCTACAGCCCTTAAGACGGCCATCTTATAAAACAAGAACGTTTAGACTACTCAGTTTTTCCGTCTGACACAACCAGCTAGATAAAAGAACGATGTCTAGGCAGACATGTCGATTGTCATGATAGACAAATATTGATGTGAAATTATGTCTCAGGAGGATGTTTTGCGTATATTAAAATATTTAGACAAAGCAAAGGGTGGATTCACAGCGAAGCAACTAGCAACAAGCAGCAGGCTATAAGCGTTTGACGATGTGCGAAATCGTACCGTGTTCACATTGACGCCAAAGCAATCGAATTGCTAGTCCGTGATTGATCATTCAGTTGCACGAACTTATTTCAGTAGTCACAGTTGCTGTATTCTGCGATTCGCTGCTAATAAAGTGATTTATTGAGTGATGCGAGTTAATACAAACACGCCCCTTCCACAGCGACATGCGATGTGTATCACACGGCGATACAGCAAAAATGTTGCTTTCTGCACGTATCGTGTATTGCAGAGCGAGAGTTTTAAAAGTTACATCACTATCTTGCTGGTGTGAACTGTTCGCATTAAAGTGCGTTCTATTTTTATAAACGACATCTATCGTCTATCGCCTGTTGCTTGCTAGTTGCCAAAACAGCAAGTACTACCAAATGTCGTACAGTAGCAAGAGCAGGTGGAACTGATAGAAGACGTCAACCCTTCGTTACCACGAGGCGTGGCACCGATGTAGCTTGTAGTTTTGAGCAGAATTTTTGCTGATACTACGTTTTTTTAATGTGATCGAAATATTTCTACTTTAATTTTTTCTTCTTCACTGTATCACTCCATAGTACAAGGCATAGATGTGAGATATTTATAATTTTTAAGAATTAAGAAAGTTTATGTAAACAGTTTTACACAGTATTTTCATTTGTTTAAATCTTGTCAGTCTAATCACAATAAAATTCCTATTAAATATTAAAATATTACTAAAATTAACATTTAAATATTTAAAATGATATTCTCTATCGAAATGTTCGATTTACATTAGATCATCTAATGTAAATCGAACATTTCGATAGAGAACATCATTTAATATATTTTAAATGTTTAAATGTTAATTATAGTAATATTTTAATATTTAATAGGAATTTTATTGTGATTAGACAAGATTTAAACAAATATATATTTATCACAATATGACGCAACTTTATCATCTCACAGTATTTTCAGTTTTCATGAATTTAAATACTGAGAAAAAATAAATGTGGTGTTCTAAATAATTTGTTTGGCGTGATTAAAAACCAGTGTATATAGAAATGTCATTCTCATTTTTCTCTCTCACGAATGTTCATTTCTCATTGCTTCGTAGCAAGCGACACATCTTAATCCAGCTGGCATCTTGTCCACTAAAACACAGATCGCGACCGAAGCAGTAGCGAGGTAAATTCCGTATTTTCTCGATTTTAATATACCATCGACTGTAATCGATTTTCAGGAAAAATAAGACGCGATATTAATTCTTTAGACACCATCAAATGAAGACTCGCCCCGATTTAATAAATTTAAACATTTGATAAAGCGTGTCTTAAAAATCGAGGAAATACGGTGCTATCAATGTATGAACAACCTTCGTAGAATTCATCAAACCTTCAATGAACGTCATGATGGCAGAGAACAAACCCCGTGGTGCGGCTACATGTTTACATTTCAGGAGCATCCATTTTGGGGACAGCGTTGAATTGGTTTTGGCGTCCCCCGAAACGGTACCACTGTTTCGCCCATACAAAACTCTCTAAATGGTTTGATATAAATTTGTGCTTAGGACGATCAGTAGGGGGTGAATATAGAATATACGATCATCTAGTAGGATTCTTCACACTATTTCCATAGAAGTTAGCACATTTTTAGATCAGTAAGTTGGAGCCTTTGGCTTCATATTCAACCTCACTGAAAACATAAAACCATTTAATCTTTCCATATCCATGGAAGTGACATTAGCCAGTTTACTCTTTCGGAATATCCGAAGGACGGTCGGATAATCGGACATGTCGAATAACGCGGAAGACTAATGAAAAAGACAAATTTAAATATCAACTCAACTTATAATTGATATTTAAGGAATATGAAAATAAGCAAACACACCTAGTGTCTTTTTTATAGTGTTAATGGTTTGCAAAGTTTTATGATATTTAAGGGATCAGTCGTGACAATATTGAGGTAATATCCCGAATTTTGCTGGAGAAACTGAGGAAACACGGGGAGATGATAGCTGCTCTCCGAGCTGAGATTTGAACCAGGAATATCTCGGGGTACTGACCATTCAACAGTGGCGTTCTGTTGGGTTTTATAAAGGCAGGGAAAATGCATTCATCAGCTGCGTAAGAAAGAATCTGTGGCATGGGGTTGGTCGATTGTTCAACCATTCAGTCCATTGAGAGAGACCCTGGCCACACGACCGTAGAAAGTACGTCCGTTGCAACGGACGTAGGTGAGGACACCACACGAGCGCAGTGTGATGATCAGTTGCCCCAATGGAGCCGGAAGAAGCCGTTCCGTTCTGTGGTCTTGCCGCTTCATAATTCTATGACGGACGTCACGATGTGCGTTACATCGGACGTACTTTGTACGGTCGTGTGGCCCCAGCCTTAGCAGGCGTTGACGAATTTGGCTATTATAGACAGCGTATTGCCTAAAACGGACAATTAAAGGAGGTTAACGCATATGTTCCAGCTCTTTAAAGACCCTTGTGTCATCCTGTTTGATGAAGATTTCTGAAAAAGTTATCACGTTATATATTTAACAATCGAGATAATGACCTCTGACCTCGAGATGGAAACCACGCGATTATGTCAAGCTGAAGGCCACGAATTACGCCATAAACTTGGTCTGCTGATCTAATTAATGACTTCCCAAATGCAGCTCAGCTGTCAGCATGGGGGATTGTGCTTTTAAATTTAACTGGACTCTCTTGGTTTCACATGTTACTGTTGCACGCTTTTCTGCAAAATTGTTTCACCGTGTACCATGATTATCGTAGGCTCCAATTTCAACGCCAGTTTAGGTTTGGGGTGGTGGTAGTAGCAGTTTCCCCCCTCCCCCATTTGGATCCGGATTCTGCACTCTATTCTGTAATATACAAACCATTCCTCAGGTCTAGCGTCCATGTCTGCGTCCGAATACCTTTATTCTTCGTTCTTCGTCCTTCGTCCTTCGTAGCTTGAACTTGGTTGTTCATTTTGCGGTGGTAGACATTTTTTTTATGTTATCTTGTTGGATTTGGTTAGGTCGAGGTGCATGACGTTGGTGCGGGATATATTGCTTAATCAGATTTTTGTTTGTGACCACATATCGTAGACCTATGCTATCTTGCGAGTGTCCGTCCGGTTTCGAGGCTTGGTATAATTTTTCGTAACAATACACTTTTCACGGTGAAAGGTTATTAGCCTCATGCCCAAGCTTGAGGACTTCCCCTCGTCGGCTGTCCGCGACTGCTTATTCAATATAAGACAATTATCTTCATGGAGAAATTAATTTCAGAGTTCACTGTGCCTGCATTAATCATGCCAGTACTCATATTTTATTGCCGTTGGAACAGAATAATCTATACCCATTGTCTCTCTATTATATTTCAGGTTTAAAATGTAAGTTCATTAATATATGAATTGTGTTCAGAAATGTGAAAATAAGGAAGGGTGGTTGCATGCATGTTTGTTTCTTCTCCCAGAAGAATGAGTACAGGGAATTTCCTTTGTGGTGGTGAAGATTTATTAATGCTACATCACACTGAGTTATGTAACAATGTTTATAACTGCTACAGCTGTTGGGCCATGTGACCAAAGCAGAATGATGCCATCGTTATGTTAATACTACTTCAAAGAATTATGCTGTCATGTTACATAGCAATATTTGAAGCTTAGGCTGTTGTACTCATAATAAACCTTGTGTAGTTGTCAACATATCATTAAAGGTGCATATCAGCCTTATTGTTGTTTCTTTAATACTTTTGTAAGTAAACACTTTTAAAATACACTTAATGATAATTTTTGAAGATTGAGGTTCCAGGAATTTACCTCACGGAGTTATTACAGGATATACCTAATTTGTATAAATAATTTTAAGTGTTCTGTTCAGTAAAATTATTGAGATATCCTTCAAGCTATATGTGCTTTGTATTTGAGAGTTCCAAGGTTGGCTGGCCTGCTGACCAATCTTTCCAAGTTACACGATGTTGCTGCTTTACAAATAAGTCCTGTCTCCTCAATCCTTTTAGTCAGAAGCCTTTGAGCATAAAGGGGCATTTCAAATTATTGAATTGTGTTTGGCACAAATATTTATTTCTTATGCTGCATTGTTTATCTCAGCAGATGCCTGTGGGGCTAATCAGTTCAGATGTGAGAACGGACACTGCATCCCATCACGATGGAGGTGTGACTCCACTCCAGATTGTGATGATGGCTCAGATGAGCCACCTGACTGCAGTAAGTGAAATCAATGAATGGAAAACACAAACTTAAAATGAATATACACAGATATCAAAAGACATGTGAACTTGAGAGAAAGTTTCAAGTTAATTTTTTTTTTGCGTGAGGTATTATTATGACACTTTGAATTTTATGGCATTGTATTCATACACAAACACAAATTTGGGGCAATGATAGATTAAGTACACATTAGACAGTGCTGTAGCATTCCATGAAGATATTTCCTCTCCTTTAACTACACCAGTTACATTGATGATGGAGGCACAAGCACCTCCGAAATGTCAGAAACACTTTATTTGTGTTTTGTCAAATTATAATTTTTGCTCTTTTGAGAACATTTTGTTTTTTCTTTATTATCACATTCTACACATTTTTGTTCTTGGTTTCATCAAGTATTTTTATGCTCATGATACAGTTATGTTTGGTGCCCTTTTTTCACATGATCTCTATAATGATTGTTAGAAGCAGAGTATTTCCTGCTACTTGTTCCTAAATTGTTGTCCTTTTGACCACTTTGGGGGTCATCCTCCTGTTGTAAATTTGTAATGACCTATGAAGGAAGGGGAAAGGTTGGAAGATGTACTCTGGAATTAGCAGTAAATATCAACATGGCCTTTTGTTTATACCAGAATACTGTGATCCTGTTTGATTTGTCATAGACTGAATGAAGGGCGAACCCTCACCCACCGTGTGATATTCAAGCAGCCAGCACGTTTCCACATTTGGTTCACCCTTTTCAGTGAGCCTTAGCTCTGTGTCACAGTTTTCTGTTCACTGCTGTGGTGCCATGGCTGCTGAATCGGCTTACTTGTCTCTATGTTAAATACAGGACACACCAGAAGTTTTAAATGTATTGAAGATGAATTTCTCCTGGGTTCTTGCACCGTGTTCTCTGGTAGAAGTTTACTTATGTTTCATAGGTGCTTGCTGCTTCCATCATCAAAGCAATTGCCAACATGCTACAAAAACCCATAAGACAGCCATCTTCATACTTTCCATCATCGAGAGTCTGAAATCACACATAGAAACATGTTTTTCAAGTGATATGTAGGTTGATGTTGCTTTCTGGGTATTAACACTGTGTGGACTTGTAGGAAGATACCAGAATTCTGAAGGTACCTGCTACTTTCATATTTTGGGTTGAGGAGTCATGGACTTGGTATATTTCTGGTATCTATCTATAAGTTTATATGTCATTAGTACCCAGAAGACCAATATCTTCATCACAATGAGAACATTAAATCTAATAAAGTGATTAACTTCTTGTTTCATATTCTAAGGATAAAGTAATATGAATGTAGGGAGGTGGTCCTGATAGAACATCAATTTATCTCTGTAGGTCAGATCTAAAACTTCTTGACGATGGTGAAGAGTCAATTGAATAAAACTTTCACTTTTTACTTTGTCCGGAGATAGGGATTAGCTCTATCTAGTGGGCCCAACTGTGTAGGAACCTGAAGACGGAGATAGAGTCCCATCTCCGAAACGTCGTTTTACGTTTTATATTTACTAGACGATGGATAATATCCAAGAAAATTTTTATTCAATTATCTCTGTAGGCTTGAGTCAACATGTCAGTCAGATGTATTTGGCAATAACTATTACAATTAAATGTAAAATGTGATTAGAATTTTTTGTCTCTTTTTAATATTGAAAAGCTTGCACAGTAACAAATTAACAGTTAATCATCACTGTTATGTTATTAGCATATTATCTACTTGAGAGTATTTTTCTAAAGTCTGTTGCAACCATAACTACCAAGTGCAAGATGAGCTTCAGTGACATTGTATATCTCATCAACATGCAAGGAGTGCAGAATTTTATCAGTAACACTTTTTTCAATAATTTTCTACACACCACCATGTTTAATTACATCAAACTGTTTGATGTTTTTATGCTGCAGTGCTGTTTTGTAGTCGGCATTTAAATATCCGGTAAATTTTGCTGAAGTTTTCTGGTGTTAATTGAGTGTAATGTTACCATAATTAACTTAATTTATCTGTCAATTATTGTAAAAAAATCCCTCTTTTTACTAAATTCTGTTTTCATTAACAGCCAGAGACATATTTTGAAGAAGAAAACACTTTCATGTGCTTTGCAGTATCTGTTGTTTGTGTGCTGAGATAGAGCTATGTACTCTGCTTGTCAGCTAACCCTTTCACAGAATAAGTGCTCGTTATTACATTACTGCATAATGCAAATGCTGCCTAATGCTGACAGGATATAGCTGTTTAGGATCATTCAGAAGTAGTTTTAACTAACGGGGCTGCACAAACTGATTTTCACTGCAAGGAGCCTTAGACTAGACATCACTTTGATTTGACTTTCTTCTAACAGCTGTGGTAATTTGGAGATATTACTAGGGAATTCTAATTCTATCTGCTGTAGTGAGGTTTTCATTAGTAAGAAGTGTTAATAATGGATTTTGATGTACAACTTTGGCTTTCAGGGTTTGGCCATGTGATGTTGAAAATTATCTGATATTTTGGCAAACATTACAGTTGCTATCTTCAGGGTGAAGAAGAAATAATTGGACATTTATGGAAGCCTTATATAGGGCAGGATCAACACCATAAAATTTAACATGCCACCCTCTGCCTGGCCTGCATAAGGCTTCCAAAAAATGTTTGGCTAGACCCTGAACACGGCAATTGGAATTTTTGTAAAAGCATTGAATAATTTTCCACATTTGGTGTATTTCATCACCAAAAGCCAAAGTTGTACATTGAACTCCAGCTACAAAAATCTAAGGACAAGAATGGATTTTTTTTAAACTGTAGCGTTTACAAGAGTCTATACTTCTTCAATAAGGCCTGTTTCTTGTTATACTTTAGATGGCAGTGACCATAGAAATGATAACTTTTATTTCAGTCACTTTGAGACCATAGAAATGTTAATATAATTTGTGGTAATTCATGAGAAACATCAACAAGTTTTAGGTTTGTATGTTTATAACTTAATGCTGTGGATTGAATGTAACATAATAGACTATTATTTGGCATTAATGACACACCTTCCCAGTGTTGTCTTGCTTCTCCAGTCAGAGACATCATTTGGGAGGAATAATTGTAATGAAGAATAATTAAAAGAATTGTATGAGATAAGAAGTTTTTACTATGGTGAAAATATGGATTGTCGTCTTCTGGGTTATGATGACATAGATCATCATTCAAAGCCCTCTTAAATTGATCATTATTTTAATTTGTTTTGGGATGTGTGACAGTGCTTAAGAAGATTAAATGTCCTTGTTTATTTGTCCCATTTATTTTGTAGAGAGTAACCTGATATTTAATCTGCCATGTCAGGTGGCTCTTCAACTGTTTTCACTCTTCAGAATTGTATATAAGACTAGCAGACTGCCCACAGTTGTACTGCAGGGAAAGTCAACAGATGTTTACGTTTCTTTCCAATCTTTATTGCTCAAAAGCTTGTCATAGGCCTGACCATCATCCAGTTCATATCATTCAGTATCATAGAAAAAATTGTTTATTATCATCCCTAAACCTGATATCTTCACCGAGACTTAGGCCCAGAGCAGTTTTTGGGTTTGTGACCTTAGTTCCTGTAATCTCCTCAGTGAAACAAACAATGTTTTTCTTCGTACTGTTCTGTTATGCTTAGTTTCTGTGTTACAGAAACCATCTTTACTGGGCCTCAAACCCAGGACAGTTTTGTGGTTGTGGCCTTTGTTCCTGTAGTCTCCTTTCGAAAACAAAGAACTTCGGTCTTGGCACTGTTCATCTGTTGTGTGCTTAGTTTCCAACTTACAGAAACTGTCTTCACCACCACCACCACCACTCGAACCAAGGACAGTTTTCCGGGGTTCTGGCCATTGTTCTTATAAGTTCCACATTGAAACAAATGCCTGTGGCCTTGGTATCATTCTTCTGTCATGCTTTCTTTCTGAGCTACAGGAAACACCCTCACCAGGACAAGAACTCAGGGCAACTTATCAGTTCTGATCTTGATGAAACCTCTTTTTGGTCTCAATGTAAAAGCGTGACAAGTTTCATACAAATCAGTGTATCTGTTCTCAAGCTGTAAGTGAACACACACAAACAGTTTCAGTTTTATACATAAAAAAACAATAAAATATGTAGCACTAATGTGAAACATTGAGTTTATGTCTGGAAAATTTGACATATGATCAGTACTTAGGGAAATTGTGCAAAGGCATTGATCATTAACTTGCATAATTATTAATTTGAATTTCTTTCTGTACTCATCATATACAAATGTGATTAAAATTTGACCTAGTTTCATTGTTTCTTATAATTAACTACATAGATTGGTATTTTTTTGTACATTAATTTCATGGCTTGGGGCTAGTGTGTGTATGTAGGAGGGATAACATCAAGAAGACTATCATTGGCATGCTGTTATCTAAATTCTTGATAAAGCTTGGACCGTATATGTGAATTGAAGCTTTTTAGAGATGATAGGTATCGGTAGTACTTTCCAGAACTTTGTTAGAAACAAAGCAGTAGTATGAATTTGACTTATTTTTGTATTTTATTTCCTGTTAACATATGTTACATTTCAGTACCAAGACTGTGCAGGCTGGGACAGTTTCAGTGCAACCTCACACGCAAGTGCATCCCACTTGGCTGGATATGTGATGGAGAGTCAGACTGCGGTATCTCTAACAGGATGGTTCCAGATACATCAGATGAAAATCCAAAACTATGTGTGTATCTATTATGCATGTGCCAAGGTTTAATCCTCCTTAGCTGAAATGTTTTCCAAGTAACTTATTACATGTAACATAAAAATTTGTATGTAGGAATTGAGGTTTTCATGGCAGTCAGAATGAACATGGTTGTCTTCTGGGTTGTAGCACTGTGTAGTCTGCTAGAAGTTTATAAACATTTCAGAGGTATTTGCTGTAGGATGTACTTCTGAAATGTCAGTAAACTTCTAGTTGACTACATGGCAGATCAACCCACAAGACAGCCATCTTAAAAATATTTACTGTTTCTCCATTTTCCTCTCCTACCCCTACTAAGAGATCTGTAATTGTATTGGTGATACTGAAGCATGGAATGAATTTACATAGCATTGAAGTCAAACATTACTTCATGCATGTGCAAGTTATCTTGAGAGTTTCCTTCCTTGTTGCCCCTTGGTCTGACCAGCCATGTCAAGGTCACACAAGCAAAGGCATTCTGCTAATTTATGAAAACATTACTGGAGTATATCATCATTAGTGATCTTCCTTTCCTTACTGTGAAATACTTCGTTAAACCTACTTGTGCTGGTGTTGGCTGACTTGTCACCACATGCACTACTATGAGAAAATGACCAAAGGATTGATTGGAGCTTGTGTTTCCTACCACAATCAGACAGAAGCCTTCTTCCATTTTGACCCTAATCCCTTGTTTGGCTGCCATGATAACCATTCTGTAAAGTACAGAATCTCAGAATACATACGTAGAAATTGCATTCTCTGAGGCTGACAAAATCTAGCATTTTATAATGTTAATGACTGTTGGTCTTCAAGGCTGACAGATGTCACACATTTAAAGTAGCATATACAGAGTTTTAATAGGTTAAAAAAATGTTATACCAAAACATCTGTGCATACAGTAGTTATTTTCCTTGTTTTTTGGTTTAGTCTTGGCCTTGACATGTTACTTTCGATTGATCACTCATTTGTACATTTCAATTTCAGGCCTGAAAGGTATTCCCTGTCCTCCAAATTATTTTCGCTGTGAAGAATCTCTTCAGTGCCTGCCTATAAGAATGCTCTGTAATGATGTTATTGACTGTCCAGACAAATCTGATGAGGGAGAATTCTGCTGTAAGTTGACAGTCCTATTTAAATAATAGTCATGAGCTTCAGGAGTCCTTTATACAAGATGCGGTTTTATTTGTTCTGTGCGCTAGTGTTTAGTAGTGCACTGTATGAATCTTTATGAAAGTTATTAGGAAGATTTTTTCTAAAAGCAATTTAATTTGAAGAACCCTTTTGTTTTATAAATTAACAAAGTTCATCTCATTATTAAAAGTGGTGAGGGCATTTTAAACCTTAGCCTCTATTCCTCCTTAGTTACACAATTGTGGTCAGGATGAAAAAAGTTGTATATGACAGGTCCATTTATAAATGCTGTGTTCTGGGATTACCTTTGAAATGTCTTTTCCAGCATTATTTTTTGCTTATACTTGTGTTTTGTATTTGTTTTGCATTTGCAGACAATAAGAAAATGTGTGATTCAGTGCAGTGTGCACATTTATGCCGTCCAAGTCTGTCAGGTCCTATCTGTTTCTGCCCTGAGGGACAACTACCCAATAAGTCACACTGTGTTGGTATGGAATAATCATTTACTGTGAACTGTCTGTAGTTCTCCTTCTATTTAAATTTGTATTTTAAGGAATGTGCTTTCACAGATTGCAGTACTGGCATCCTATGAGTGTTTGCAGTTAAGTTTATTGATTGTGGATTACATTACAGTTTGTCATAAGTTTCGTGTTTTGAATGATCTTGTAGTGTAGGCAGTAGATCAATAATCCAAATAATATTCACCATCATACCATGAAGTGTGAGGTATTGTGCAGCTGAAACAAACTATTGCTTTCAGATTCCAATGAATGCCTCATTGATGGATCATGTGATCAAGTTTGTATCAATAAGAATGGCACTTTTGACTGTCAATGTGTGTCAGGTTATGAAAAAAATGGTTCCAGTTGTATTGCCATCAATGGTAAGTATGAGTCTGCAGCTTACTGTGTAGATTTTTTGCACTGCTGATGTTTATTGATGTTAATGAAACTTGAAAATGGGAGAATAAGCAAATAAAATTAATTATTATTCATGCAATCAAAGGAGAACTTATTATCAAATGGAATACATAAATTGTATGTATGACATGCAAGGAAGGTTAAAGGTAATTTCATAACAAATAATGAAAATGAATGAGGTTCATGCTTTGGACCTCATGAGAATGGGTGAATTGGATCATATGTATTTGGCATTGCATTTGTGGGCCACCACACAGGTTCATGTTCCTCTCTGTCTATGTACTTCATGTTTTACAGGACCAGGAGTTTCTTAGGGTTAGATAGAGGGTAATGTTAAGGTGGATTTTCAGTAAATATGTTGTGAAGGTCTGAGCTAGATTGAACTGGCTTAGAATAATGTTCAGAGCCAGGCTTTTGTGATGAATGATGATAAACCTTTGAGGTTTTGAAGAACAGTTATGTAATTATCATCTTTCCAAGGAACACTTTACTGTGTCATTGGGTGATATATTCTCCCATCTGTATCTAGGTCTCCCTAGCAGTTTCTGCAGTTGAGGCTTTACAACCAGCATTTTATGTGCATCTCTTTTGTCCTTCATTTAATCACATGAATATTGTTTGGTGTACAGTACAGACTGATGCATATTTGAGGTCTTCTATGCTTTCATTTGCTATGAGAACTTTAAATCTTGTACAAACTGTAAAGTTCATTAGTAAAAAATATTCTTCCTCCAGTTACTACAGACTTAGGTTACAAAATATATAAAAGTAAAGTAAAGCTGTCCTACTACACGCCATGTAGGCGCTAGGGGGAGAGGAGGTATAGCTCCTACTCATTCATGACCTTGGCACTAGATGGGGGTGAGTGGTCAGCATCACTCCCCGGCCGTGCTTTACCCCCGGGAAAGGACCCTGGTAATTGTAAAGGAGGCTGGGTGGGCCCCAGAGCCGGTCTGGACGCAAAGGCTAGAGGAAAAATCCTCTGCCCCCGTCGGGGATCAAACCCCGGCCGTCCAGCCTGTAGCTAGTCACTATACTGACTGAGCTATCCCGGCTCATTTACAAAATATATATAAAATTAAATGTGCCGCAGTGGCTTACACAGTCAGAGTGAAGGCAGGCCCTGAAAAAACTGATGGACTTAACACATAAAATTGGGTTCACAGCTTTGCACAGGACAAGAGCAAGTCTTATTCATCATTATGCCACTGTGGGCCTATTATCAAAGAAGAGCTCTGGCTGGTCTCACATAACAATTTTTTCTGTGAATAAACGCAAGAAGAAACTCCTTGTTCTGTTAAACATGAAGTACATAGAAAAGGGGGGGGGGCACACTTACCTGTGTAATGGTCCACAGATACAATGGCAAAAAGATGTCATGCAATTCATTTAACTGACAAGAGGTCCATATGTATTCAAGTGTGGGACTGTGACTGTCATTCGTACTCACTTCCTAGTGTCCATGCCATTTGGGAAAGGTAGTCTCTTAAGTTACATGGCTTCCTTAACATATTATGTGCAATTTCTTTGGCCATGCACTTTCCTCCATCCTCTTGCAAGCATCTGTGCCAAATAAGCCTATTATACTTGATTAATTTCAACAGTTGATCCTTCCTTTTCTATTCTCTCTCTTGTTTCATCATTCCTGACTCTGAGATATGTAGACATCCTAACAGCTTTTTCCAGTAGTTTTGTTAGAAATGAATAGAATGTTGGATAACATCAAAAATTGTGCATCCATCGGTTTGTTGTTACAGTACCAGAAGATGAACCACCTAGTATTGTGTTTAGTAGCACGTCAGATATCCGACGGATTCATCTTAATGGTTCATCATTCCCTGGCAATAGTTCATTGACTCCTCTTCAGACCTTGGCGCTAGAATTCAATCATCGGAATCGTAGTCTTTGTTTCGTCCGCCATAACTCCAGCAATACAAAACTCAGTTGTGCCAATATTGATGATCTTCATGATTCTTGGGATCTTCCTACACCAGCCATGTTTTCATTGGATTGTAAGTACAGACTAATTTTTTAAGGTGTTAGACTGAATAAAGTAAATTCATCATACTGTTTAGAAGATTGTAACTGTTACAAAAGTATAAAAATAAGTGTACAAACAAATCTGTTTACACTATAAATGACACTACTGCCAAATGCGTTTTGACCTCAAGAGGTCATCATCAGTGGCAAAAAGGAGGGGGGAATTAATTCATATATGCCACTTTTTGCCACTGATGATGACCTCTTGAGGTCGAAATGCGTTTGGCACTAGTGTCATTTATAGTGTAAACAGTTGTTTGTGTACTTATTTTTATATTCCAATACACTACACGGTATGCAAAGTTTTATTGTTATAAAAGTGGTCCTTGAATGTCAAACACATTAATATGTAATGCAAAAAAGAAGAATTACATGTTTTATCAGTCTGAATACAGAGTACAATGCTGTGCGTTATATTTTCAGCAATGACACATATAGCATTGGACTGGATCTCAGGAAACTGGTACTTCTTAGATGATACACGTGAGATGATTTTCCTGTGTAACTCAACAATGAACACATGTGTTATCCTAGTTGAAGTGAACTTGAGCAAGCCCAGGGGCATAGCACTGGACCCTACTAAAGGGTAAGAGACATCAACGTACACTGCAAAGTGTTTGATTGTTTAGGTTCCAGCTTAAAATGCTGATGTAAAACATGTAATTGTAGGAGAGGGTAGATATAAAGTTGGGAATTTGTTAACAGCCTTACCATGCAATCATTTAACATTGCCATAGAAACTTGTAGATTATTAAATAAGTGGAAATGTGACATGTACATGTAATCAGAATTATGTGTTTTCAGGTACATGTTCTTCACCAAGTGGGGAGCTTCAAGTCCAATGTTGGAGCGTACCACACTAGATGGTTTGAACAGGACAACTCTTGTGCAACAAAATATAGTATATCCATATGGAGTGACAGTTGATTATCCCACACAGCATGTCTACTGGGTGGACACATACTTGGATTTTGTGGAGAGGATTGACTATGATGGTTCTAACAGGCGAACAATCAGGAAGGGATTTCTAGTAAGCTTCAGGAATCATTATCACTGTTCTAGGTGCTCTAATAACTATTTGTTGTTCAGGAAATACTGAAAGAAAAATTCTCTCTTTTGTATGCACAGTCTTTGTTTTTGGTTAGTGAATTTTATGTGCAGTTTTGTTTGAAAGTTGAAGATGGAGTTGTCAAACTTTCAAACCCTGTAAACTTCCAACTCTGTAAATTAAATTTAGTTTTTCCCTGCAAAATGCGGGAATTAATTAGCTTAAGTTATTGCAACTAAGATGTACAATATTTGGAATTCCTTGTTTTAATACATGAAGTGAAGGTGTAAAAGGGAAATTGTGTCTGCCCATCTGCATCTATTGTTTAGCTTATACCACTTAATACACATGAAGGAAGTTTAGTGTGAAAGGTTTACACTAATATTTTTCATATAACTTCTAATCTGGTTTGTATTGTTCAAGTATAAATCCTACTTTATGTAGGAGTGTCAATTCATATTATCTTACAATTTTTTGGTAGCACAAATAATTAAAATATGTTGGAATCTCACAGCATTTAATGAATAATTTAAATGTTAATAAATATTCAGATTGAATATAGATTTTACTTTGCTAATAATTACATTATTTGTTTATTCTTGACTACTTGATTTATCCATGATATGACTGTTTGTTGCAGGTGCAGAATTTGTACGATATCACCATTTTTGAGAACAATTTATATGTGACGAGTTGGCGTAACCAGAGCATCATTCGGCTTCATAAGTTCAACTCTGATGACCATGAGACTGTCGCTAACCTAAGCCGGCCTTTTGCTATTGATATTTTCCACAGGCAACGACAACCAGAAGGTGAATGCTAAATGCAGAACACATAACATCAAACTTTCATCTCTTAACAGCCTGTACTTACTTTTATTTAAAGAGGTTTATAAAGTGAGAGAATAATATTAATCATGTAAGTGTGAAAGGTAACTGAGTTGTTGACATCAACAACACAGTTACCTTTCACACTCAATAACAGATCTTTCCTTCTGTCATTGAAACTCCTGTTTTGGAATTAACATGAACTATACTAGGAATGTATTTGCTTTGTTGGGCTTTATATTATGAGTAGCTATGGCTTGGAAAGTATTTATATTAGAGTAGTTAATTTTGCCCCAAATATTAAAAAAAAGTGCTTTATTCTATTTTCAAACTACTCATGTCTAGTACAGACAACACTCTTTTTCACAAACAAATAATGAGCTATTCATAAACTGCAAACAATTTCCTTTATATAAATGTCACCTAAAAGCTTACTTTTTAGTGTGTAGTCTACTGAAGACATCTGTCAGATATACCACACATTAAAAGTCTAATATGTTTGTGCTGTTAAGCCCATTTTTATTAAGGTTTTGCATTTTATCATTGTGAATAGAATGTGTTATTTGTATGTTGATCAGAATCACATCCATGTGGTTTGAACAATGGTGGCTGCCAGCATATCTGTATTCCATCATGGAGGACAGGACGTCCTGTAACACAATGTTTGTGTAAAGCAGGTTACAAGTCCATACAGAATGGAAATTGTGAAGGTGAGTAACTTCATTCATCCTTGTTTTGTTCACTTGAAATATTTGAGAGCCAGTTCATCATGTGTGACTGAATTTTGTTCTGAAACGGACTGAAAGTGTGTTTGTTAAAGGTTTACCAATGTTTTAGGGTCTCTGTCAGCAGGGCAATGAGGCGATGTGAAGCAGTTATGCCATCATAAGAAAAGAAACATTAAAACCGTAAAATATTAGCAACATTAAGGATTCTGTTAAATAAACTGAAATAACTGGTGACTTAGTCCTTGCACGTGGTGCTACAACTTGGAAGACATATATCTTCCCCCTATTTGTTTTGCAGTCTGACTGTTAAGAACTTTGGAACTGTAATCAGCCGCATAGTACAAATCATACATTTCAAACTAAAACAATAAATTTATAAATTCAAATTGTTATGAATTTTTAGTTATTTGTTTTGTCTTACTTCTGACTAGTTATATTCTACTTACCTATTCTCAATTCGCCTTCATGTCACAAGGTTTCTCCTAAAAAGCTTGTTTTTTTTCACTATTCTTAATAAATGTTGGTGAAAGTGTGGGACTACGTAAAAGCTGTATGAAATAATCCCATAAAATTTCATGGTAGATATATTTGTCAACCACACTCTGAGTAACTTCAGAGTTTTGTCTTTTTAATCCATATTTTAGAACAGTGGTATTCAACCTGGGGTACGCGAAAATTTCTTAGGGGTACGTGAAATTTAAAAAGAAGAAGAAGATAAACACTGAATAATCAGTAATGTAATTTATTTAATTTATTTTAGATGTCGATTATATACTTTGTATAACTTGAATTATACATCAACAACTTTGGGGATACAAAGTTGAAGAGAAATTATATCTGGGGGTACGCGAACAAAAAAAGGTTGAATACCACTGTTTTAGATCATTAACTAGTGTCCTGTGTAATGTAAAACCAGCCAGTATGGCCCTCTGATCATCATACTATCCATTATTAAGCTCTGTTGCCCTGTTAACATTTATTACAAAACAGAATCTTTTTATTCATTCTGTGTTTTTAAATTTATTATGTACTGTTATATTAGTGACATATGTAATTCTGTTTGTTGCTTATTTCTTTGACAGTTGAAGAGGATGCAACTATTGGCATTCTCATGAAATATATTTGGGCTTACAGTACACTCTTATCAGTCCTTTTTCTTTGCTATCCTATGATGATGTTGGTTAAACAGGTGCTTTAGTCACTTAGTTTAGTATTAGAATAGTAAAACTACTCATTCTTCTCTTGGGTTTTTTGGGCATAAGCACTAAATAAAAGAATGTGATGTCACACATCTTTAGTAAGTTCTTTCTTTATGGTCTGTAATATGTATATTAGATTAGTCTTCTACACACATCTTTGAGAAACTTTATGAAACAATGTAGGTTTTGAGCCTTTCACAGTTGTGGTTATGAAGATGGCAGTCTTCTGGGTTGTAGCACCTTGTAGTCTGGTAGAAGTTTACTTATACCAGACTACACAGCGATCTTCATAAACAATGTATACAGTAACTGGACACTTTTACCTCTATGTGATGCATGAAATTGTACAGCAAAAAATAAACACTGAACTATTGTTACTAAAATTGAAAGGATGTGAAATCACTTTCTTTGATGTTTATTAACATGGCATCTTCATAAACCCAGATACAATGTTTCATGCATTAAGTTGCATAAGGTTTACATGACAACAAAACAGTAGTGGACATAATCACTTATTAATGGTAGCCCGAGAATGGAAATTTAATTTATTTTTCATATATTTTCATAAGACTTGTATGCTGAAGTAATTGAACTCATATTGTTGGCAGAGGCTAAACAGTCACAGTTCTTGCTGTTTGGGAAAGCTCGTCCAGCAGTGATTAAAGGAATCTCATTGACGGGGAAGCAGAGGCCACAAGAGGTGATGATTCCAGTCATGGATTTGTCACAACCAGCTGCACTTGACTATGATGTCAGAACACAGTACATTTACTACTCTGATGTCCAGAGGTAACCAAGAAGGAAGGAAAAATTAAATGTATTTCTGCACTGTAGAATTGTTGTGAAGTTTCAATAAGAATTAAGTACCATAGTTATAGTTGAGGAGAAGAAGAAGTGTTCAGTTGGCAAACGCTTTTCTTGGGGACCACCACACCCCCTCCCTTCCCCAAAGTAGAAATGACATTTTCTGAATTATGGGCCGTGGTACACAGTCATGGTCAAAAACCCTGACAGTGCACAAAGCAAATTTTTGTGTATTTAAATATGACGTTTCTTTTCCCAATAAGATACTACATCACCTTTAATTTCCTGAAGTTTTCTGCAGGTGTATTGTACAAGAATTTGTAGGGGGTAAGAGATTTATTGAAATGAACATAACTTCTGTAAAAAGTTCCATTTTAGAAGAAAGTAGAAGATTTTTATAATGGTATTATATCTATTCAGTCAGGAATGTGGTACTTTGAGTCTTCCTGCTATCACATTGCGAGTCTTTTCAGACCCTTGGGCTAACTAACTCCATCGAGCAGAGTCCTCCTTGAAAAGCTAGTAGTACATTCAGCTAGTCAAGACATTTCCCATCTGCTATGAAACCCAAAGGTTTATTACTATGTTTACAAGATCTTGCCATTTTTCCCTGTCCTGATTCAGATGAATTCAGTCCATACCCTCAGGCCCTTTTTCTCTAAGATCCATTTTAATATTATTCTCCTATCTACAAATACTGGTAGCCCTTTCCAGTTTTATCATAACATATAAACATTTGAATTGCATACAGTCTTTTGAGTGATGATTGCACCAGAAGAATGGGTGAAAATAATATCCCTATCTCATCTTGTTGATCACAGAACCATCAGTACTAAACAATTTGTACTGTCATAATTGTATATAGAAGAAGTGTAGCTTAGAATGTCACAGATAACTAAACTACAGTGAAACCTCTATCCATCGTTCCCCGAACTATTGTTTTCCCGGATGCATTGTCAGTTTTGTCTGGACCCTGATATGTCCTATATAAAATAAAGTTACATTTTATCGCTTCTATCGTTTTTCGAACTGTTGTTTTATCGTATCAGTCGTTCAAAAATCATAGTCCTGGCCCACAATTTTCCTGCACTGATCGTTTCTGAGAAATTATAACGAAATTTACGCAATGTTTTTATAATTTAAAATGATCACCTTGGAGATAGATCAGTATCGAAAGACATGCAGCGAGCTTACCACATGTGAAGTCGATGCTGTTGATGAATTGTGAGAAGATTGTGAAAGGAGCCGAAGCAGTGAGGAAGGAGTAGATGATTGTGAACCCGAAGATGGGCAGAGTTTTGCTGGCTCACATGCTGCCTTGATGTAAAAGTGAATTCGTTTTTTTATGGGCACAATATTTGTGAAGGTGATGAGGAAAACTTTTTGAACATGGAAAGGGCTCTTTTTCGCCTAAAATGAAAAGTTATCCATTCAAGACTTTTTTTTGGTGAAAAGAAGTAACTTTGAAACAGGTTTTGTGTGTAATGTTCTGTCTATGCCAAAGAGAAAAATGCACTATTTTAATTTTTTCTCATTTTTAATGCTTTCCTGCAACTGTCATTTTCCCATATTCATCGTTTTTATTTCTCTCCCTTGCCAAAAACGATGCATCCAGGTTTCACTGTATATACACACACACACTAATTACAGTAGTACAGAAAATATAAAAATGTATGCAAATTTTTATTCTAGATATGTAATTGAACGTCAGAAGATAGATGGATCAGAGCGTTCAGTGGTTCTTAACAAAGGTTTAAATAAATGTGAAGGCCTGGCCATTGATTGGATGGGTCGCAATATCTACTGGACTGACCAGGGTCTGAGAGCCATTGGTGTTGCCAGGTTGGGTGATACAGCTCAAAGGAAACATTTTCTGTACCCAAAGATGTACCATCCCAGGGCCATTGTAGTCCATCCTGAGATGGGGTAAGTGACATAAAATTACCAACATCTACACTTAATGGCTTTCCTTTCAGATTTGTTTGTACTTAACATAAATTTCAGAAGCTTTAATAGATATAACATTCATGGATGGGAGAGTTAATATTGAAATTCATAGGGAAGTAAATGTGAATATTTTATATTGATTGTCATTTGTTTCAGCCTTATGTTTTGGACAGACTGGGTAAGTTCAACACCACAGAATGGAAAGATCGAACAAGCATGGATGGATGGAACAAACCAAAAGTCTCTTATCGAATTGCAGTTGCATTGGCCTAATGGTCTCAGCATCGATTATGTGGACAGGAAGTTATACTGGTGTGATGCTTTCCTTCATAAGATTGAGCGTGCTGATTTGGATGGAAATAACAGAGAGGTATGTATCCCCAGAGTTTGCAAATGTTGCAAATTGCTGGGTTGGCCTTTCTTTCAGTATCTTGGCTGTCATCTTCCTGGTATGGAAAAAATCATAGTCCATGGGCTGTTCTTTTCTTTAGCATCAGTTTTATATTTTGCTTTTGTACCTACTTGATATACTTGTATGAAATATAAGTTAAGAATTTGTAATCAGGTGGTTGCTGTATTGCTAGCTCTCAAACAGTTTTGTAAATTTCAGTTATGAAGGAAGTTTGGTGGTCTCAAGGGGGAAATAGGACTCTTGCTCAAAGGATCCATTGTTCATCCTATAGTAAAATATTGATGCATGTTTACTGGTTGGTTGTTGATTTGTTGTCATTTTTATCTGAAGACTATTTACAATACATGTCTTGGCTTAATGAATCACTTGTTTCATGTTGTGTTTTTTCTTTCCAGATTGTTTATGGTGGACCCCAGTTACACCATCCATATGGATTGGCATATTTCGATCATTATATTTATTGGACTGAGTTCCAGAAGGGAACTGTTCATCGCAAAAAGCTCAGCACAGAAGAAGACACAACTGAAACACTGAGTGAAGAATTCTCATCCCTCTTCGAGATCCGTGTGTATGACAACACCTCTCAAACAGGTGGTTCATAATTATTGATTTAGCATCAGAATGGTTTTTGTTAACTCTTGAAGCTAGGAAATTCTTCCTAAGTAGTGGGCCTCTATTAATTTGTTTTTACACATTTTCACCTAAGCAGATTGGTGCCTCGCTAATTATATCAGCCAGCACTTTGCAACAGTGCACACTGCAGTGCGTATTTACCACATCTGATAATTACTGGTTCAGGTTAATACACTCAGTACATTAAAATATGCCAACAGATTTACAGCTCTCAAGCTCACTGATTACAGTACAATATTAGAAGTGTCTGAGCTTTGCTTTTCTGGTGGTTTGTGTGCCAGTGGATTGGGAAAATCTGTAATATGGAATTATACTCCCAACAAGTGATAGTGTGACCCAAGAACAGTAAACGGATGAGAGATGGAACAGCTGTTTAAGGTTCATGAAATGTGATATGCTATTTTTAAAGAAAACCATTACATGTTCTCTGACCAAAATCATCCTCTGCAGTAAGAGGCATGTTTATACATGAAGGTGAATTAATTAGCATTAAAGATGTTTGCATTTATACATCATTTAGTGTATGTTCTATGACAAAACAGGTTCAAATGCTTGTTCATATAACAACAATGGCTGCTCAGAATTGTGTCTGGCTGTTCCAAATGGCACAGTGTGTGTGTGTCGAGATGGATATATTTTGGTTGGCAACATATGTGTAGTCCAGCCCAATTACACAGCTCCTTCACACTGTGCGGCGCATAACTTTCAGTGTCGAGACAATCTTCGTTGCATCGACAGCCATCATGTATGTGATGGCGACAATGATTGTGGTGATGGTTCAGATGAAGATACAGGAGCAGGAGGAATATGTGGTAAAATAGTAATTCACTAAAATAATTATACTACAAGTATGTCCTCAGGCAGGATGTCGGCTGTGATGAACATTAACAAATGTCCTGTAATGTGATTTTCTTCTTCCACTTCCTCTTCTTTCATGGGTTTTCCAGTGTCATAGCTTCTCTGTTTTCCTCTGTCATAGTTCCATAAAATTCTTTTCTCTCTTGATTTATTTTAGCCACAGTATTTCATGTTCTTTCACATTTCCCATTTGGTGTCCAGTGAAATAGTTGTGTTTTCTATCTGTATTCTCCCATTCTTTCTGAATATAATTACCAGTGCAGAATTGTACAGGGTGATGAAAACATCATGCAACCCATTACTGACATGTTCTGTTTATGCACTTATGTAGTATAAACCACTCAGAGAATGTTTTCTCAGTGACTTTCGTGGAGAGTGTAACAAAGTTTGATCAATATCGTCCAAACTATTGTCACCTAACACCAAGGTTGACCATAACAGTTTTTGTCTTACATGCTTCCGGTGTTACAAATTTGGTTCACCGGACAAGATGTTGGGAAATGTATCCTTAAACTCAATGTAGCAAGTGTAAGAATGATAAGACAGTTAATGTTCAACAATAAACACTTGTTGCACTTGTGTAAAGGACATCCTTACACTTTGACTGTTGAAAGACAATTGGCAGGGGCACTTGTATACTCACAGCAGTATTGTGTGTTTTATTCATACAATCAAATTGTACTGAAATGCAACTATCAGTAAATATTTTGATATGGGTTGCATGACTTTTTATCACTCTGTATTTAGAGTTTATGATTGAAATTAACAGTAAAATAATATATATGTATAAAAAAGAGACAAAGAAACAGACCCAGCATGAAAGTTTTTCTTCAGATGGAAATTATGTTAGTAACTGTTACATTATAAAAATGAACGCTTATTTTCTAGAAGTATATGTTGTGTGTTATTATTTGATCATGATAATCACTCTTTATTTGCTATATGAAGAAAAATAAATAGGGACAAAAACTTTTCATATTATGAGTACATTTCAAGAGATAATTATGAAATATTTGCTCTTGAAAATACATTTAAAGTGTACTTTTTTGCTGGTACAGAGAATATGCACTGCCGTGATGACCAGTTCCGTTGTGACAGCAATCGATGCATCACACGATACTGGGTCTGTGATGGGGGTAAGGATTGTTTTGATGGCTCTGATGAGGATCCAAAGGAATGTGCCAACACTACTTGCAGTCCAACACAGTTCACCTGCATGGTAACACTACATCCTATGCTCACATTGCAAGCTGTAATGATTAAAATAAAAGTGTGTCTCTTAATGAGACTTCATAATACGTGAAAAGAGTCCCCACTTTGATGGATGGTTCTTGTTGCAAATCTCAACTTTTATTTGACAGGTATCAAAGCGTTGCATCCCTCTGACTTGGATGTGTGATTATGATCGTGACTGTGGAGAAGGAGACACATCTGATGAACCCAGCAACTGTGGTATTGATAAGATCCTTATTACACTGTAAAGAAATTGACTTTTACTAGCATGTTCTTCTTTTTAATGTGATTGAGAATCATGTGAAGAAATTCTGTGTTTATGTTTTCTAGGGCAGTTTATTCTTTTCCTTTTATCATTATATCAGTATAACATTGCCTGATGCTTAACTAAGGACCCTGCCGTGAAGACATGGGGGAGTGGAGTTATAGCTCCACTCTTTCTTGACTTTGAAATTAAATGTAAGTGATGTTACTGTATAAGATACAAGGCATTGATGTAATCTTATGCAGTGTTCTTCATCCATTTACCTATCCTTTAAATTTTCCCTGTGTTTAGTGTTTGCTTTCATGTACCCATCCCAGTTGTATCACTACCAAATTTCCTTTTACTGAGGTTTTCCTTTGGTATAATAAAATTCATTGTCAAACAGAGAAACTTGAAATTGGGATTGAGAGATGTTATTGGATTAAAAAATCTAAACTGATGTTTTTACTTTGACCAGACATGGCTTCCCCTTCAAGGCCAAAATAAACTTGTTCATGTTTATAACATTCTATGAATTGTAGACAAAGTTATACAATACAATGAAAACAAAGTATAAGGGTCCTGTTCCTTTAGCTTCACAGGGCCTTCACTTTTACAGAGCTTCTCTTTAAATGTTCTCCAGGTGAGAACATCTATAAAGAAAATGTTAAGGCCATACCATGTTGAAGTCATTGGTTCTCATCTTAACTCATTTTAATGTCATGGAGTCTAATATTTGGTGTATATGTTACAGAATATTCTGCATGCCTGCCAACTGAATTTGAGTGCTATAACAAACACTGTGTGGCATATGACTATTATTGTGATGGTGATGATGACTGTCGAGACGGGAGTGATGAAGTAGGCTGTGAAGATTTCTGTGATGCTGCAACGCAGGTGAGAATCTCCATTTAAGGAAATTAATCCTAATTCAGTCAGGAACTGCAACATTGGTTACAACAACAAATTTAAACCCAAAATGAGAGCAATCTTTGTATCCATTGTATATTCCCAAATCCTCCATCTTCCATCTCATTTTGAGTTCCAGTTGTTGTTGCACATGAGTTTGAATGTTGCAGGAACTGTTGTGAGATGGAATATCTGTTTTTCCAACTTTCCTGTTATTTGTTCCACTACTTCCTTTATCATCTGCATGTTTTTTGTTGTAAGGGATGTAGAACAAATTTCAGGACCACTTTTAGGCATGTTCACAGCCCTGTTAATATAGTTTTGTCTGTCTGCCCTTCCATGTGAATGCATGTAACAACTCTGGAATGGCTAAACAGATTTTCATGGAATTTGATATTGGGAAGTTTTACTACAATTTGTTGATACATTCCACTTTTGGTCCAAATCGGATAAAATGATGGTCACTTTATATGAAGACCCGTGTTTCTGTGTGAAATGGCTGGGAGAAGGATTCCTTACCCTGGGAATTCCAGGATGGGAAATCTCCAGCCATGTAATTTCAGAACCTTTTACAAAGGTCAAGTTTCGGTGACCTTACTAGAATTGTATGCTACACGTACATTTCCTGAAATGTTTTTATTTATTATACTATTATTATTTACTATTGCACTTGGAATGATTTGGCTGAGATATTACACGTTCCGTGATTTATGCATCTAACATCTGTAGTTTGTAACACTCAGCCTTTTTGTGTTATAAAAATGATAATGTGATGTGTAACTGAACACTACTCTGTCATGAAATTTCTTTTGAGTAAAAATTTACTTGGATATTATCCATCGTCTAGTAAATAAAATATAAAACGTAAAACGACGTTTCGGAGATGGGACTCTATCTCCGTCTTCAGGTTCCTACTCAGTTGGGCCCACTAGATAGAGCTAATCCCTATCTCCAGACAAAGTAAAAAAGTGAAAGTCCCAGAATACAAGAAGATCACCACACCATCCATCCGTGGGACGTAAAAGAATAAAATAGAAATAGTAGAAGCATAATTTGTTAAACATGAAAAAGCCAAATAAAAACAAAGACACACAAAAAATGGGAATAAATACATATGACCATTAATTTGAAACTCGATGCACAACTTGGACTTTTTCAGAGATGACTGGAATCCACATGCGAGATAAATCCAAACTAGGCTGGCTGATAGGATTGACAAGTAGTGCCATGTGTGCTGCCTCCTTGTATTTCATGTAGACCATATTAGGTTCTGTTAGTAACACCCTGGCTCCATCCCAACAGACATGATGATCTTCTTCATGTGCATGTTGGGCCAATCTAGATTTCTCCAGCAGGCCCTGTCTGAAGTTATATTTATGTTCCTTTATGCGTACCTCCAGAGGTCTGCTAGTTTCGCCGATATACCATCTACCGCAATCACACGGGATCCCATACACACACTGCCTAGTCTGTCTCTCGACTGTTCTGGGTCTCATGGACATCAATAAACCACTGAGAGAGTGACTGGTTTTAAAAATCGTCCTGATATTATATTATTGGGAATCGTTATAATACTCCTGACAATTTGTAATTTTGACAATCTGTCTTTTTCTCCTGTCATGTATGTGTACTGTGGTATAAATATCAAGAACAGTAGGAAGCAGAGGAACAGTTTTGGAAAGACAAGTTTCTCAATACTTATTAAATTAAAAATTAATATATGAAGTCATGTTTGTCGTAGTATAATTAAGGAGGTGACCAGACAAAACCGTACAAGACAAAACCGTACACGAAAATTGCGCACAGAAAGAAGCTCACTGTCATGAATGCTCACACGAAAATTACTCACACGGACAAATGCTCACACGGACAAATGCTCACACTGACAAATGCACACACTGATAAATGCTCACACTGACAAATGCTCACACGTA
>NW_019059723.1:546761-561130 GCF_000696155.1 Zootermopsis nevadensis | reverse complement strand
ATTCGTACGTGTGAGCATTTGTCAGTGTGAGCATTTATCAGTGTGTGCATTTGTCAGTGTGAGCATTTGTCCGTGTGAGTAATTTTCGTGTGAGCATTCATGACAGTGAGCTTCTTTCTGTGCGCAATTTTCGTGTACGGTTTTGTCTTGTACGGTTTTGTCATGGAACCAATTAAGGAGTATACAGTTGGAGCATAGCAGGAAACAAATGCATTGTTTAGCACATTTAGTTTTGCAAGTTTAATATTTTACCCACTTCAGTGTTCAGATTAAATGTTTGTTTCAACTCATAGCTGTAAAAACCTGATGTACTATAGTAAAGTTTGAGTAGAGTTGTATGTAAGGCAGATGTGTACATGATTCTTTGAACCTGATCTCGGGATTGTTGGCCTATTTACCATTACTTTCCAGTGTTGGTAAGACATTATCTCATGCCATGAGTTGTTCTATAAATAAGATTGTGAGGGATTGCAGTATGTACAGACTTTGAAAGAATAAAAATGTTATGTGTTACATAAACTTTGTTAAAACGGAATTGATTGTTGTAATTGAAGATGTGAAGGTCTAGTGAGAGGTAAATAAATACCATTACACTACCTTTGTTTGTATAGATTTTCTGCCCATTGGACACACCACCATGTCTTCCGATATCGCGTAGATGCGATGGTCATGTGGACTGTACTGATGGTATTGATGAAGCCAACTGTAATGAAACTAGACCTGGAAAAATGTGCAAAGCACATCAGTTCCGTTGCGCAGATGGTAGTGCATGCATTAAGAAGGGGCTTGTGTGTAACAAGCACAATAACTGCATTGATGGATCTGATGAAAAATACTGTGGTGAGTTAGCACTTTGAAAAAATGGGTTAAAATGTTTTCTATATTCCCATTATTATTTACAGTGAAATTTATATAAAATGACACTCTATAGGACATTTTTTCATGTAAGATATTAGAATTTTATACCAGAATTTTCCTATATGATTTATTTTGCACCCTCTAAGTGTTTCATGATTTCAAGAATTTTTCATCTAAAAAGCATGAAACAAACACCTATTTAATATGTTTTCCATATCAGAGTCTATAAATTGTAAATCATTTCCTATATTTGATTTGAAATTTCCTATTCTTTCATTATCTGTAAATATAAAATGAACTGCAGTTGACAACTCTGCCCATCTGCCAACTCCAGGCAAGTGCAGATATGCCATAGCCTCTTTGTCTTGTCATTAATGTTAGTGTGTGAGCAAAGTGTGTTGGTACTGGAGATAAATTTGTTGTTGTCAGTATTGTAACAATTTTATCATCAGATAAGTCTTCATGAAACATTTTTTAAACGGTGTGTTGTTTGCCAGTAATGAAGTTCAAGTTCAAAACTGTTACCATGTTGTGAATTGGGTTTAACCTTTGCTGCACATTATTTTTCACTTTTTTTCTAGAAGAAAGCAGCAATTTTTGGTAGTAATTTAGTATCATTACAAGGGATAGGTTATTATGTATGTAAATGGCAGTCAGAAGAGCATCTTATTGAACCAACAGTTGTTTGTTCAATAAAATCTGACACTTCAGAAAATATATAACCTAGGTATTTGTTATGGTAAATTATGGAAGTTGAACAGTATATTTTGTACATATGGCAGTCTGTTGCATAATAATTTACATCATACTATATCGGCCACTTTTTTAATGTTGGGTCTTCTGCACTTAATCAGAATGATACTGTTTCAGGAGTTCTTGTACTGTGTAAAGAAAGTACTGCAGTGTGTTTATGCGGCGATATTCAGAAATATCGTATACCATTCATTATAACAGTTTCAAGGGACAGGCAGTGTCAATGTGTACAAGACATTGTTCATTCTCTTATATCTCAGTACAGCAAAAATAGTAATGAAATTTGAACTAGAATTATGTGAAGTGGCATGTGATCTCTTTTCAAGATGCAAAGTGTTTAATTGTATTTGTCAATTTACAGATCATGCCTGTGGTGTTCATGAGTTTCGCTGTGATGATGGAGCATGCATCAGAACAAAATTTGTTTGTGATGGTCATGAAGACTGTATGGATGGCTTGGATGAAAAAGATTGCAGTATGTACTTAACATTTTACAGCTTCTTCTCTTTCCCATCAAGGATTTCCTTTTGTGAATACAAGTTACTTCTTTTCTACTCCTATCACACTTCTTCATCGATTTCCGTATCTTAATTTTTGTTATCCTGTCACTCCATATTCCCATACCTGGTATTCTTCCTCTTGTCATGTATTGACATATCAGTTCTTTGTTTTGACTCCTCCATATTATATTTTTAGTTCCCACTAACTATATTAAACTTTTTATAATATTTTTTTTCCTTTATGAAAACAAAAAATGTGCATTTATGTATATTCTTGAATGATCATTATTCTGTATGATTCATTGAGTCTCTTTTCACTTTCTGTGTTGTTCTGTTCTTCCTCCTGCCTTGCTGTAGTACTGATTTGTTTCTTCTGTTTTCACATACTTTCTTAAGTTCTTTCTGACTTTATGCATACATCAGTGGGAGAGAATCCTTGTTGTTAGGTACAGTGTACTCTTATACAGTTTATTTTAATTTATTTTTCAGTTTGCAGGTAATGCCTTCGAAACACTTCCTTTCTTCCTTTTGTGTAAGAAAATTGGTGGTTAATGAGAGAGAGAGAGAAAGAGAGAATGAATGAATGAATGCATGCATGCATGCATGCATGCATCTGTATATAAGCTTTGTTATATCTGAAATAAAGTGGGTCAAGTCCTTTGGTTGACCTAAATTTTTATGATAACACATTTTCTTTTTGATGTCCTTCATGCCCTAGCATGAGTGCAGAACACCTTACAGGCTGGGTTCTTTGTCTGGCTCTGTCTATCCACATGATTCATTTGAAGAACCGCTGGGTAGATAGGATGAAATTTGGTATGGGGCCTTCTTCATTTGTAACTTATGGATTAAACTAAAAAGGAATTATTATTTATGACAGATGGGACAATACATGAGCTAGACATAAAGACACCTATACCAGAGGTCTCAACAGAGGCCCCCTCTGAATGCCACTACCCCTCACAGCTGTGTAATAATGGAACCCTCTGTTTGCCTGTTGACTGGCTGTGTGATGGGAAGTCAGACTGTGAAGATGGTTCTGATGAAGGACTTCGCTGTGGTAAGGCATTTAAATGAATTTTTATTAAATTTCAATGTATATGTGATTTTTCACCTTTTCCAAGTAAATGGTATAGTACTTCTGTAGTTTAAACATGTAAAATATTTAATGCTGTTTGTAATGGCTCTGTGGATGGAGAAGAAGGCCTCCAAGTATGAGCATAGCTGCAAGTATTTTGAATATCTGTTGCGGATAGGTGACAAGGGTTTTTCCTTCTGCTTGGTGTCTTTGTAGAGGGTCTAACAGCTCTCAGTCATAAAAAACGTTGGTATATTATGAAATTATGTGCAGGGTCACAGACTTGGATGGATTTATTTAAGGAAGGTAATAAAACTGACTATAGCAATTATTGGTGAATATAAGTGTTGTCAACTACATACTTAATTTTATCTAACATTCTTCCTTAAGGTTAACTCCATTTGTCCTTGTAATTACTGTGGATTGTCATTGTCAAATTTGATACAACTTATCAGCTGCTTGTAAGATACTCTGGAGAAAAATGGGACTATAAAACTTATTTTACAATTTCTGTTATACTTTATTATGTGTATTCAAGTGCTGATGAATATATGTCATTACATTTCCAGGTGAGCGTGTCTGTGATCGAAGCAGTGATTGCAGCCATTACTGCCATGATGCCCCTACTGGCAGTATCTGCTACTGCCCCAGCGATCTTCACTTGCAGCCAGATAAAGTGACATGTCTGTCCACTCATCCTTGTGAAGCATGGGGTGTATGCTCTCAGTTGTGCCAGCCGTTAAAGTATGGACACAAGTGTTTGTGTGAAGAAGGTTACAAGCTCCACCATGATGGTTTTACGTGTAAGAGCATAGGTAATGTTTGCCTGATGTGTATGCACTATGGACTACTGTCTGGTCACTGATTACATTATCTTGTCACAGTTGGCATAATCCATTTGCTGCTTTTATTGTCATAGTTCCTTGAATCATAAAAGCCATTATTGACTTCATTAGTTTGTTGTAAATATACAAGTATAATTCATGAGTTGGAATTGTGTTAAAATAGAAGGATTGATTGGGCAGATGCACAAAATGTTGATTGTTCATAAAAATCTATCTGGTTATGAGGAATGTTAGGAATTTCTCTGAGCCTTGTCCATTTTCGTACCCATTGGTCATATTTAAACACACAAATGTGACTACTTACGTTCCATTTTCTACCTGCATGTAAGAATACATTAAATGTTCCATGTTCCGAAATATTGGATTGAGGAGTTTCCCACATGGGGTGGGAGTGAAGGTACAGTATGAAAAACATTTGAATTTTTTGTATACAGTAGGCAAGAAGTCAAAAGGAAACTCACATTTCAAGTACATAATGAAGTGTTTGGATTATTATTATGTAAAGATTATAGTCTGTGTTTGTGTCTGCAAGGGTCAGGGCTTACCTCTGTGATATTTAGTTTATTGTATAGGTAGAAGTTTCACTGTAAATGCATCTGGAAAGGTCTAGATTAAAGCCTGTCTGCTACCCTGGCATGTAGAATAGTTCTGCATGCATAGGGTGACCCTACCTGGTCTTCTTTAGTAATATGTGTGTAATCATACAAAGTAACATAATGAAATAAAGTGTTTTACATTTACAGAAAATGCAACAGCTTTTGTGATCTTCTCAAATAGACATGAGCTAAGAGGTGTTGATCTTCAGACATTCAATGTTAAGGCTTTAATCTCTAGCCTTAAGAACACAATTGCTCTTGACTTTTATTATAAGGAAGACTCAAATACAGTTGTTATCTATTGGACTGATGTTATTGATGACAAGATCTATCGTGGAACACTTGTCGGTGGCTGTAAGTATGAATGTGTAAGAAGATATTCCAGATGTCTTTCATAACACTAAAGAGTATCTCATTGGTACCAAATGGGTAGACTTGCATAGTTTCTGAAAAGTTAATGGAAACAGCACATTTTTAATTTTTAGAAGTGACTGATAAATTTACAATCATAATTTATAAACTTTATTTTAAATTTGTTAGTGAAATTGGTGTTTAAGATGATAACTACATGTTCTCAGCTGCATCATAAATCAGTACTTCAAGAAATGAAAGGTGTAGATATGTATTTATTGTTTACAGTTGTGTCACTGCATGCATTCAGGAATGCTGTAAACCCACTGCTTCCTGTTTTTAATTTGCAGGCAAGAATGCTATTGTTAATAAGATTCAATTGTGTGGACTTCATCTTCTGCTTTGTTTTACAGTTAATATTTTGGTACTAGCACATGTTTTTTGTCTTAGAGAAGTAAGGTTGGAAGGTTGGATTGGATTCAGCTGGCTCAGGATAGGTATCAGTGGGAAGTTCTTGTGAACATGTTAATGAACTTTTGGGTCCCATCCTCCATGGAGTTGGTCAGTCAGTACATTTTATTTTGTGTTGTTTCTTACCCCCTCGAATAAGAATATGAGCATAATGGCATGTGATGAATCCAGATTTTATACAATTTATTAGAGCTTCAACATCAGTTCCATTCTTTGAACTGATACCGGAATGTCTGTTAATAGTGCATATAAATTTAAGTTGGGGTTGTTATTTTTTTGTGGGTAAGATGCATATGCACTTACACTTATTTAGAGTTAGGATGTCTGTCATGTGTTGCTGTCTTGCATTATTCTGTGTTTTGGAATGTTTTCGGTTATCTATGATACTGTTCTTTTAGTATTGCAAAGAAAACGTTAATGCTACCACTGAGAACTATGTGTGATTTGTACCAATTTGGAAGTCTCTGATTTTAGTAGTGACTTTTATGAATCCAATTTTGTCTTTTGGGCAGAATATTGTTATGTTTGCAGAAACCAAAATTTGAAAAAGTATGTTTTTACCATTTTGGAATTGATTGTTTTAAATTAAATTATATTTCAGACAAAATGTTACATTTGCCGAAAATAAATTGTGAATAGATTCTCATGCCCTGCCAGATGACCGTACGGTGAAGTGGTCTAGTAACTTACTGTTGGCTTTTCCACAGCTTTGAGCAACATTGAGGTGGTGGTTCAGACTGGATTGGCAACAGCTGAGGGCCTTGCAGTTGATTGGATTGGACAGAATCTGTACTGGGTTGAGAGTAATCTTGATCAGATAGAGGTGGCAAGACTGAATGGAAGCTTCAGGCGAACTCTTATAGCTGGGGACATGGAGTCTCCCAGGGCAATTGCACTTGATCCAAGATTTGGGTAAGTTTGTGCATATGAAATTCAGGTTTATCATTATTTAGATATCTAAAAAAAGTTTTATATTTATTCGGTGCCTCCACTACATTATCCCATAACCAAAGTGTTGCCATGTGTTTCCCACAGCTTGCTGTTCTGGACAGACTGGGATGCAAATGCTCCTCGTATAGAACGCTGCAGCATGAGCGGACAAGACCGTATCATTGTAGTACGAGTGGATCAGGTGACAGATGGAGCTTGGCCTAATGGTCTCACTCTTGACTATGTATTGAAGAGAATATATTGGATAGATGCAAGGTATGTTGATTTCATTAAGTGTATAGTTGAAAGAAACAGCAATAGAAGAAGTTTTTACTTTTCTGTAATTGTGCTTGTAGAGGTGTTACACTTCCACTGTAATTACAATTAACCATAGATTGAAGGTGTATGGAAACAAGGTGGTGATAATATTTGGGTGTAAGGAAGATGAAATAATAGGAGGTCATGTAATGTGCATTGCACACTTAAAAGACCAGGAAACCTCCCACATTGGAGGAGGCCAAAGTCCAACCTTGGGCTGTAGTGCCATTGGATGGATGGATGGATGTAACATGTATATAGGAACCAAATTTAATAAAGTTTGTACTGAATGTTGCAGCCAAACATCTTTTTTCAATATTCTTTTCAATTCATTATATACTAATAATCTTATCATTTAACTCTATGTAATCTGAGCTTGTGACATTATTGTTAATGAACCACAAGTGAATAATACCTCATAAACCATGTGATACTTGAAACTTAGGTGCAAGGATAATGTTTAAATATCATCCACTTGGGTTTCTCTGTCTTATAACAAAACCCATTTTAATTTTCTGTCTGCTCATAAGCATTCCTTTTATATTATTTTCCTACTGTACCTTTTTATTGGTTTCTCCGGTGGTCGTTAGTCAATACAGTAAATACAATGTTAAACTCTGAAAGAAATGCACATGTCTGTGCCACTGTGTTATTCTTGTTCCCTTCTTAATGTTCTGCAGAAGTGTTATCTGTGCTGCTAGTGAAGTATATCAAAATGAACCTTCAGAAAGTAGGCAGTGATGATGTAAACTGAATTGAAATGGCTTGTGGTTGTGGGATGGATTTTTCCTTTAGGGTGATGGTGAGGGTTGCGAACATCTATAAGTGCTTTTGTCTTTATTAATACTTCCTTCATTGAAATACTTTGTCATGCACAGTAAAACCTCCATAAATCAAAACTAAGGAGACCCAGTTCTTCTGACCTGGGTAGCATTGGAGTTATGACTGTTGAAAGTATGTACCACTCTGGGAAAAAGGACTTTGTTTGTTGTTTGGAAGTTTTACTATACTTTGGTGTCAAAGAGATTCTGTTTCAAACTTGTGCTTCTAATTGTTTGCTGATCCTTTATAAACTTAGAATTTCTTTGTAATCTTGTAGGTCAGATTCCATTCACACCACACTTTATGATGGTTCTGATTACCGAGAAGTTATGAGAGGCCATGAACTGTTGTCACATCCATTTGCAATTGCACTTTTTGGCAACTATGTATACTGGACAGATTGGCGGACCAATGCTGTTATCAGAGCTAACAAGTGGAATGGCTCTGATATTAGCGTGATCCAGCGAACTCTTACGCAGCCTTTTGATATACAGATTCTTCATCCAAGTCGACAGCCTAGAGGTATGTAATTTCTTGTTTGTCTGGAGTGAATGTGGAATAATGTAGTCTGTGGTTTATAGGCAAAAAATTTCATTCACTACATAGCTCAGCAGTGTATTCAGGGATCATCATAAGTCTCTGTTCAGTAGAGAAGTTTCTCATTGTGATATTATGGGTTTATGAGAATGTATGAAGTGGCTAATGGTATGATATGAAGTAAGGGAAAACTTTGCCTTGTGTTACAATAAATCTCCTCCTGAGGCTAAGTATGTAAATTTGGAGGAAAAAAATAGTACCCAAGTGGTTGTGTGTTAGATGTGAAATGAAGTGGAAGACCACAGAAATATGCCAATGCTGATGTCAGTACTTGTTTGGATGAGTTACTTCTGTGACTGTCCAGAAAATCCATGATGAAATGATCTGCAGAATATATAAGTTAATTAAAATGCATATTTCTTTGAAGAAGTAGCACAGCATCCACCTCTTGTTATGATGTGGGCTAGCATTACCAGTGAACTGATTATTGGACCATATTTCTTTTATGTATCTGTGGGTGATGAAAGTTGTCTGGAACTGTTGTCCCATTGGCTAATTCTAGAACTTGGGTAATTTTGCAATAAGACAGGATACCAGTCCATTATGCTGCAGATGTGCACACTTTCTTGAACTGACAGTATCCACTGTTTTGGATGACATAGCCCTCTCATCTGGCCTCTCAGAAGTTCTGACCTGACAAAGTGCAACAGCTGATTGTGGTCTTTTGTCAATTAAGAACAGCTTAGTAAAATTCATATGTACTCTGTTACTGAATTGAAAGGGTGAGGTTCACCATATACAACAGCATTATACCAGTAATACTCCAACAGCCCTTTGGTGCACTTGGCAACAGATGAAATTATGTATTGATAATGACAGTAATCATTCAGTTGGACAATCCAGTGTTATGAACAGCTTTTGATTCCATAACATTTTCAGCAATATCAATGTTATATTCCTCTATAAATAAAATGTTTCTGTGCTAAATGCCTACTTATGTTGTGCTTTCTACACCATCTGACCGTGACGTTTGGCCATCCCTGTATTATGATGATTTTAAATTTAACTAACTTATATGGTTGCATCCTGTTGTGTGGGTAATAAATACAAAATTGTTCTGCTGTCGACACAACTAATGTATTGTGTCACATATGAATAAACAGATCATTAACACCACATTAACTCAAAACAAGATGTCCAAGGACCCATGTTTACTTAGAAATTTTTCATTATTTTTGTACACACGGCAGATACCTGAAATGGTGCCTTGTCTTTCAGAGATACCGGATATTGGTTGGGAGGATTGTATAGCTGACATGAAATGAGTCCTACAATAAATATTTGTATTATTGTGAGGACATTTATAAGTGGTGTACAAAAGAAAAAATATCTTCTATTGTGGAACCTGTATTAAGATAATTTTTTGTGTGTAGTTAACTTTCATCCATATTCTAATGTGTCAATTATTTCCTTCTTCCAGATGTGAAAAATCCATGTGGAGATAACAATGGAAACTGCTCACACCTGTGTCTGCTGAGTGTGAATGGTACATTCAAGTGTGATTGTCCCCATGTTATGCGCCTGAATGAAGATCAGCGTACCTGTGTTGGTAAGTGGCGTTCTAAACCTGGTGATGGCTGTTTGAGTCTGATGCTGCATCTTGTACCATCTGTCAAGAGAACATTTTTATGTTTCAGTAACATTGTTATATTTTTGAAATTAACCATATACTTGCTGATCTGTGGTACATTCTTGCTCTCAAATATGTGGACATTCTGCACAGTGGTCAAGATTAAGCAACTGAAAACACAAAGCTGATACTGTTTTAACGTGAGTTAAAACTGATAGATTACACTATATATATCCCTAATGTCACTCATCTCAATATTATGAAATTTTATGTGGTAATAGTTCTTTTGAATGTATGTTAATGTATACGAAGTTGATTTTTTGTGGAATGTAAATCAACAATATGGTAAAGAGCCATGTGTTATAAATTTGTCAGCAAACATAATATGAAACATTTTTATGTAAACAGTTATAAATGTGGCAAAAGTATACAGATTTCTCATGTACTGCTGTGCAAATTTAATGTTGTCGGAATCAATGTTAAGGTAGGTTTACATCTGGACACATGTAACAGGACTTGTACGAGGTGTGCATTAGTGACAAATCACAAGATGTCATCCCATACAAATGTTCATACATTTTTTGTGAGTTGCTGCTTGTATTGACGTTCCTTTATACATTTTGTATGTGATTATTTTACCATTCACTTAACTAGTCTCAGAACTGATGCATACTCAGTTTCTATTTTTAACCAGTTCTTCCCAGAACTTTGTCAGTGTTATTGTGCATTTTTGCTGTGTGTGTTTTAAAATCATAATACAAAAGTCTATGTTGTAGTTATTTTTGTGTTAGAATGATGACATGGACAAAATAAAAAAACTATATTTTTTTAGAGAAAATAAGAGAAAGCAATGTTTAGGAAATTAAATCTTAAGAATGCAAGGTTGTTAACGTTTGCAGTGATATTTTTAGGTAGTTGACAACACCTTTAATTGCACAAAAAGGATATTGAAGACAAATGGCACAATATGAAGAGGCAATTTACAGATTTGTATGTGAACATGTGTGTAAGCACAAGACATAACCTAATGGATTTATACAAGTTGCATGATTTGTTCCTGTATAAGTTGTGATACATGCAAACCTACCTTTATTGGAATTTGTACATAGAAATGTATACCTAAATTACATATTTATAGTTTTTGTTGGTATTACTGTGCAGGTTGAAGCATTTGAGGTGAAGTGAACATCATAATTTCTTTCCAGAAGTTTTTGTTATCTCCCAAATTACTTTGTTGTAGAAAGGTAATTTTTGGAAAAACAAAAAGTGTTAATTCCATGGAGTAAATTACAGTGTAATCAACATATTTTTTTAACGTACGTGGTTTAGAACCTTAATATGCACCATGCCGATGGGAAATGCTTCAAATATTATAGTTCTGTGTGAAATAATGTTACTGAAATCTGGGAGAGGACTGTTATTCCTGATTATGCTAGGAATGTATGAAACCTTTTTCTTTCTCTATTTTGTCTCTCTGTCTCTTGCAGGAGTATTGAATTTTTCTCAGGTCCATAATGTTACTAAAGTTAGGGAGAGAACTGCATTTCTGGATTTATTGTATGAATCCTGTTTCTTGCAAGAACACTGAATATCTCATAACTCATTCATATGATGGATTGGGTTTCAGCAGACTTTTGTAGTAATTCTTTAGAATCTTTCAGCATCAGTTGGACTTTTATTGCACAAAAGGAGACTTTTGTATATCTGTTGCAAACTGCTGATCTGGTTTCTTTAGCTTACATATTCTTATCTCAAATGCTGGCCTACCAGATTTATTTTTTCTGCTTCATGAAGTATGTTTCTTAAGGATGTCAAATGATATCAGACTATTTACATATGATTGTTTTATTTTACTTTACTTCATCCAGAATTATTTTCATGTGTTCATATGCATTGCACCAGATATAACTTCGCTTCGTAATAGAGTATTTAAGAGTATTTAGTTATGGTTTGAATTTGATAAATGTTTTAGCTGCATCTTTCTTTGGGGGCAGATGGTTTAAAACTAACTTTCATTTTAAGCATTCATTTTAATTTCCTTATTTGATTAGTTGCAATTGCCATATTTCCTTGATTTTAAGACTTTTCTTCGAATTTTAAACTTTTTGAAATTGGATCTTCATACATTTGATGGCATCTAAGAATGTATGTCAGAATTATATTGTGTGGATAAAGTATAAAGAAAATCATCATGTCCATAGCACTATTTATAGGAGGGTAAGAACAAAGATAGCAACAAAGAACATTCTGAAAGTATTAATACATAGGAATTTTGTGTTTGAATATTGACAGTTTCTGTTGTAATATGTGTATTGTTGTCCTGAAAGCCTGTTACTAAATGACCGGTGAGTCTTGCAACTAATGGTGTTGTAAAATGAGGAAATATGGTTTTATTAGTGATTGACATTCTTAGTGTTTCCTTTTCTACCATTACCAACACTAGATTTGTTTGACACCTAGCTGATATCAGATCACATCCGTGGTTTCAGTTAGTTCCATGTTCAGCATACAATTATTGAAGCAGTCAGGAAATAGATATTTTGTAGTTTGTTGTAGGGAATCAAATATGTGTTGTATATTTCTTGGACCAGGATTATTTTTTATTTCAAGGTAGTCTGTTATGGAGATGTTATTCAGTATAAGTTGAACTGTGTTTACTATACCAGTATTTTCCTTATTCTTGAAATAACTGAAGGAAACTTGGCACTAATTAATGTAATCAGACTGACTGGAAATTCATCAGACTATTCCAGCAGCCTGGGTTTTGAACCAAAAGACAAGTTTTTGGAGCCATGTTATATTTTAGAACACACCACCAACATGAATATTTCAGTGAGATTTTTCTTTTTCACTTTAACATTGTGAGAGCCATCTCCTAACTATGACATAAATAAGCTGCTTCATGTTCAACATGTGCAACTCTGGACTCTTCGAAGACGTACTTCTGGATGCAAGTCTGACTGTTAATAAGTTAATCTTGTGATGAAATATAATTAGGTAGAGCACTGAAAGCAAGATGAGAAAATGTGTTCTGACAGGTGGGTGTCATATATTTTCTGCTGTCTTGCTGTAGTGTTGGTAATTGGTAGTACTGGAATACAGTGTGGCAATAAACGGTATAGTTCCTAGTGAAAACTGTTGTTGGCATTAAACTAACCTTTTCGGGGTTATGTTTGTGTGTGTGCGTCTTTGTGTCCATATTGCAGTGAACGAGCGAGTGCTACTCTTCTCCCGAGCCAGTGAGATCCGGGGTGTGGACTTGGGAATGCCCTACTATCACACGATTCCCACCATCAGTCTACCGCAGGTGCTGTCTCCATCGCAGCTGGACTTTGTTGCTGCAAATCGCAAAATCTATTGGACCGATGTACAAGTGAACGAGGTAAAACGAACTGGGCTGACTGGTGGTGTTACTGAGAGCATCATAGACACAGGTGAGATAAGCTGTGTACTCTGCCTGTGTACACTATTTATATGCACATTTTATAAATAAGTTTTTTAGAGGCAGGAAGTTTCTCCAAAACATTTGCATATACCTACAAGTTCACATGGTGTTACAGCCCAAAAGACCAACGCTGCCAAGAGGAGTTTTATTTGCCTGCACAAAATAGCTGAATGAAGCATACTCACATAAGAATTAATACAGTAATTTGAAGGAAATGTAAGAATAATTGCTAAAAGCTTAGTCATTTGTAATCAGACCATATCAAAGCTGGTCATTTTACTTTCTGGCACATCGATTATATATCATTTATTTAATGGCAATTTTTCAGTAGCTCAGACTTTATAGGCTAGAATGAGAGGATGATAGTGAATAATGAAATTTAAGAACATGGAAGGAAGTGATCATGGCCTAATTTAAGGTACTGTCCCAGCATTTGCGTGGAGGAACTGAGGAAAAAACCTCAGTCAGGATAGCTGGTCTCTAGGCCAGGATTTGAACCCAAGACCTCCTGAATATGAAGTAGGAATGCTGACCATTTCATCATGGCATTTCACACATAGAAAATTGATATTTTCATAAAACTTGTTCATCCTTCACTGTTATTTTTGGCAGTGTCTGCTTCACAATTAAAAATCTCTCCCATTCTCTCTGGTTCATTCACTTTTATTTTACGTATGAAAAGCTATTGTCTTTACTTCAGAAATTTTTACATACAAGCTCTATGCTAATTCTTTGAATTTGGTTTGTGATGGTTGTTTTCATTGCACAGTTTATGTGTCAGGTCATACTCTACACATTGATGCTGTAGAAAGAATTCTGCTTCTTTGAATTATTTTTATACCAAACATGACACATTATCATGTATAATGAATGCTATGCAGTTCTGATGGAGAGTTCTGTAAATGTTTGTTTTACTGAGTCTGCTGAAACTAGTAAGTTTATAATCTGGTGATTCTTGTATGTATCCGATTGTGAGGATATATCAGAATTGTGCTTTGTATTTTTCTTACAGTTAGCCGTGGTCATCATATGGAGTCATCAGTGGCAGGTTGTAATATATTTCTACTTTAATGCTGCACCTTGTGTTGTGTTCTAAATGTTGTGAGAGGCTGGTAGCATAGAGCATTGTATCTGATTATGCTTCCCATGCATCGAGTTTTTCCTCCCTCTTCGTATTTGTGAGCTCTTTCTGTATAACCATTGTTAGCTTGAGATGCTTTTGCTGTTCATGCTGA
>NW_019059723.1:514464-546746 GCF_000696155.1 Zootermopsis nevadensis | reverse complement strand
CTTTTTTTTGATTGTTGTCTTCTGTGTTGTAATGTTATGTAGTCTTTTAAGTGGTTACCAGTGTGGAAAACCCTGAAGATTGAGGCAGTATGTTTCTCTGAAGTGTTGTTAATCACTTACACAGCTACACACCACCACCACCCCCCAGAAGAATACAATCAAATTCTAATGGCTGTGAAAACCTAGCCCATAATTATCTAATTTACTAAGAAATCATCATCATTATAGAAATCTTGAGGAAATATACCGAGTACTAATTTCTTTCATTTCAGTACTGTTCCATTGAACAGTAATGTTAATATCATTGTATTAGGAATGTGAAGCAAATGGTTCCAAAAGTTTATATCAACACAATAATGATCTAAATCAGGGGTCGTCAACCTTTTTGTACCTACCACCCACTTTTGTATCTTTGTTGATGGTAAAATTTCCTTACCGCCCACCGGTGCCGCCCGTACTGCCCACCACCATGAAAGAGGTACAGCTCGAAGACTGAGTGATGGCCGGTGGTAAGCCCCGCCCTCGTTATGCGCACTAAACTCGTGCCTTTGGCTACGGAGCTCATTTGTTGCTCCCTCATCCACGAGTATACTTCGAGAAGTGTCCGGTGAATTATTATCTATATTCAAAGTTTAGAGATGGAATTGAAAAGTAAATGGCAAAAGCATATTTTAAAAAGTCAAACTCGCGAAGTTGTTGGCAATGTATTCGACATATGGCGGTAGAACAAAATTTGTAACAACGGACAAAAACCCGCACCGCCCACCACAAAAGCTTGAATCGCCCACTAGTGGACGGTAGGGACCAGGTTGACGACACCTGATCTAAATGGAAAGAAGGGATGTACATAATTAAATTAACTTGTAAACCCTGTAGGCATACTGTATGATTTTGTGTTCTCAAAATTCCTACATAGAATGAATTCAAAGGTGTTAAAATAAATTCTGCAGATTTTTTATAAAACTTCCATTTAATATGTTACATCTGTTGAACAAATAAATTATGTTGTCCCTCACCCAATAAAATTCTACAGCCAGTAGAGAGTACATTTATGAGGTAAATAACAATTCACTGAGACATGTCACCTGGTTCAAGTACTTCCCACCAGCTGCACCTTGTGGGACTATTGCCATAGTATGTTGTGCAGAACTTTTGTGCATTTATGGAGTAGTATCCCTAAATGTTTTGACACCTTTCTGATCAAGTCCCTTGTGCTGCATTCAAGTGACTCACACATGTTTTGTTGACTTCATCATTTGTGCTTGGATGACTTTAACCTTTGTGTGCAGGACACTTTCATGTTTCGTTAATTTTCTGTGCCACTAGTCTGATGTTATTCTTAGTAAGTGCTTTCCTTTTATATTGTGGAAGTTCTGCTGGTGCTGGACATCTGATTTTGTTTGTAAATCATACAATGTGTTGGGTCTTTTCTTCTGTAGTTGCTGTTTCTAATGTCCTGTTACACAAGCCCTTTAAAAACAAAAACTTTAATACAAAATGAAACATAGGTGGGAGGATAAAATTGAGAATTATTTAAAGGAAATAGATTGTGAAGTAGTGAACAGGATTGAACTGGCACAGGTGGGGACCCAGAGATAGACTTGTATCATGATACTGATAATCCATTGGGTTATGTAATAGGGAATAGCAGAATAACAGCCAAGCCCTCACGAAGACCCTGTTCCATAATATTAAATAGCATTTAGAAATAAATTGTTTCCAAGTAAGCAGCCAACAGCTGCAGAATTTCAGTTATAAAAGCATAGGATTGAAAATATATACATACGTGACAGTCTTGTTTTATTTGATTGCAGGCATTGAGCAGCCTACAGGTTTTGCTATTGATTGGATCTCAGGGAACATGTTCGTGAGTTCATTTCGCTCAGTCAGCAGCCACGTCTTAGTGTGCAGCTTGGAAGGAGAAATGGTAGCAACAGTGATTGAAGGTGGATATTTCCAGATTCGTTCATTAGCATTGGACCCTGTTCGTGGGAAGCTGTATTGGAGTGACTGGAATAGTGATAATTATTCAATACATCAAGCTCACATGGATGGGAATGAACAGAAAATGTTGGTTTCTCATCGAGATGACCAAACTCTGCACTGCCCACAAAGTAAGTGAAATTGTTATAAGACTTACAGCTTCCATAGTGATTAAAAGTGATACGGTCTTCTCAAGTGACAAGCTGCATCAGTTTGGAACAAAGGTCATGCAATTTCATTATCAAACCAGTGTTAATTCAGAGTAAAATTCTGCTGTTTTGGTGGTATCTGAAATGTTGAACTTTTGCTTACAAGTGGCAGGGCCTTTTGCTAATGAAAATTTTATCAGCATAATTTGTTATTTCTCAAAGTATATTGTAGTTACTGTACAGGCATTTTTTCATTGTTTCTTTACTGATGTTTTAGAAACTTCTCATAGCACACCATTTCAAGAATTTCAGATTTACTGATTTCTCCTTAATGAAAGCCTTCAATGTCTGGAAGTTTCCTCTTTGGTCAGACCAGCACTACTTGGTTCATGGAAAACCATGTCTATGATACAAATTATATAACATCTAATACTGTAATTTTTTTCCCCATATTCCTATTATCTTGTCATCTTTATTGGCAAGAATTCTGAGATGACTGGTAGTATTGTTTCATAGATGCAGTCAGTCAATCAACTTTTCCTTTACTGTCAATAAATGGAAGAATTCTTTCATTTACGGCAGCCATTTTGTACAGAGTTGTGATTGTGACGTCTGATGCTTTTATTTTGGTGAGATTCTGTATTGTGCTCTTACAGGTTATGACTAGGGTTCGGATGTTCACGACGTCATATTTTTATTGGGGCTCCTATTTTCATTCTAAACTGAAATTAAACAAAGAGCTCTCCAAAAAAGTTAACCTCTTATGAAGTTCCGCCACGTTCTTAAGCCGGTCCTCGGCCAGGTTGCGCCACCGATCGGCCTCTTGTCGATAGGAGTGCAGCTGATTGCTTAGGTTCCCCATACTGGTATGCAGTTCTGCCACTTCATCCTCTAAGCCCTGTATCTGGCACACATATTGATCCACTATGGACTGTATGGGTTTCTTGTCTGGCGAAGGATGGCAAAGTTTGGACTTGAGTCTGCAAGCAGATGTCTTGTGTTCATTTTCAAAAAAATATTATTTGTAGTTTATCATTCTTTATTTCCAGTGCTGCTTTCTCACCTAGTGTAAGACTGCTGAGAGTTGTTGAGAGCAGTCTGAAGGCTGCGCAGTTCTTCCTGGAGTCTGGCTGCAGCCTGACTGTGTTCATCACGACCTTCTTTTAGCAGCTGTTGGAAACGGCCAATAGTATCTTCCTTCTGTTTCACGATATTTTGGAGACTGTCAATGGTTGCCTGAAAATAAGTCTCATAAGAAGAAAGAGTTGCGTACAGAAAACGGTGCCATTACATAAGAGCCCTCTAGACCTGTCAGATAGCAAAATATAGTGCGGATCTATAACTCTTCTATCAGAGTTCTTGGAATTTGTTAAAATATGCAGCTTATTATCAGGAATGTTGTCATGTCTGAATTTTTTAACAAAGAAGCGGACCATAACGACAGGAAGACAGTACATTTGTGACAGGTTACCTTAAGGGCCAACTTCTCGGTTAAATCTTCCTCCACCCTCTTCTCTTCTGCCACATGCTTCACGTAGCTAGACGGTTGTTCTGCAGTCTTCTGCTCGTTGGAATTTAACTGGACCTTCATCTCGGCCAGCAACGTGTCTCTAGAGAAAAGAAGCCTGTCTTTTTCTTCAATTTCTGCAGTCAGCGACGCCACCTTCCCTCTCATCTGGGCCAGCTCTGCTTCGTATTTGAGCAGGCTCTGCGACTGGGTGCTGACAAGACTCATGGCCTGAAAAGAGATGCAGTAGCTCTTCATTCTGGACCAGACAAGAATCAGGAGGTGGCCAGTTTGAAAAGTTTCCCAGGGGAACACATATTAAACTGATGCAAGAATTAAGTGATGGGTAATAACTGTACCAGAAAATACCTGTCTGAGTTGCTCCATTGAAGGATTGGTAGCTTCTGCATGAGCCTCGTCAGGTTCTGGTACCAAAGCTTGCTTCTGGGTCTCAACTGCGAACTTGTGCTGCTGGTTCTCGTAGTCCGCCAGTTGCTTGTACAGTTCACTCTGTATTATAACAGAGCACACAGACATGTCATTACACAGATTACCACAACTACAAACTGTCCGTATAAACCAATTAGTAAACGTGGCTGTGCTTTCCCTTCATTTCATAGAATAAAGCCTAGAAGCTCAACCTTTCGAAGCATAGCCTGTATGTTAGTCTGGGCACTTTAAAGATCATTCTGCGTCGTCCTTGTGTCGCACCATTCCTCCACGTTCTGAATTTCCAGCTGGTTCAGAATACGTTACTCATAAATGTGCTAATACACGACCTTTACTGCCTCCTGTTCTCAGGGTACCTGTGTCCGTTCCCACATGAGCTGCGCCTGTTCCCTACTCCTCTCTGAGCTGATCTGCTCCTGCTCCAGCACCGCTATGTGCTCCTCCTGTCGACGTAACCTCTCCTCTGCCTGCCGCACCCGTGACTCCAGCAGCAGCACCTGGTGCCTGGATTTTAGCTCCTAATATACAATGCAGACATAGGAATTAGTTTCATTACTACAGGTCATCATTATAAATGTGAAAATTGCTTTACATTAGATTAAAAAGTCTGTATAAATATTATGTACAAATAAAGAGTCTGACTCATCGTCGCAGTGAAAGGCCCAAGTATAGTGACTGACTATTGTCTGGATGACAAAGGTTCAATTCCTAGCAGGGGCAAAAGATTTTTAACTTAACGCCCTAAACTACGTACTTTAAGCCGGAGTTCAGTGTTGTTGTTGTGCCACTCGACCAACTGCTTCTGGCTGTCATCTGATTCGAGGGCAGTTTTCAGTTCCTGAAGAGACTTCACTTTCAATTCCATCTCTTCCTTCGCAGTAACTGCTTCATGAGCCAACTTCTCAGCACCGTGAAGCCTGTTTATAGCTTCACGTCTCTCCTCTCCAAGACGGCGTAAGGACATAGACATGCGGTCTTGGGTTGAGAGGGGCATGGCACCACTGTAATGACGTCTGAGATCCTGGATCACTTGATGGAGTGACCTGAAGAGGTAGAGATATCATACCCCTTCGTAAACTGATAAATTTTCTCTCTCTTTCTTAGAGAGAGAGCCGGATATAATGGCAACCACATTCCTCAGTAGACCATCGTAATTGTAACTGTGTGAAGCACGAATTATAATGACTGTTGTGATTAGACATGTAAATGGAGATGCATTTCAATGCGGACGTCATGTAAGAGTCTGATAAGACATAAAACTTACAAAATCAGCATGAAAGAAGCCAGTATTAATGGGAAAATTTATAAAATGCCAATTACTCCTCTTAGTGAGAAGATTGAAAATTATCCTGGCTACGGCACAGCTGGGATTTGAGTCCGTGTTCTACCTGCATCGGGAGATGAGTTGGCCCCGCACGTGACTGAGGGCTTGATCCTTCTCATCCAGCTTCACTTCTTGACGCAGATTTTGAGAGAGCAGCTTGGAGATCTCATTCTGCAGCTGCTGAACTTTCTTGTGAGCTGATGACTCGCTCAGCCGAGATGACAGCAGCTCGTGATTCAGCTTTACTGTAACAAATTACAGTATATCAGCAACAGGATGCACGCTTATCTAATTTTCACTTGTGACTTTTAGAATCATACAGAGAGCTCCGTATGTCCGTAAAAAAGAATGGTGGTCATGTGTGTAAATCCTTCACTGGCGGTTCACGTCTCATACGAAAAGTGAAGAGATCAAGAATCTTACAGACTGGGATATCGTAACCATACTGGGAGTTACAAGAAATTCAGAAATCAATAAAACCGTGAACTATCAATTGCGGGGCAACGGAACGATCAGCAGTTACAAATATGAGAACTGGAAACTGAAATAATTGGAAAACACAGGACTTCATTTACGTGAGTTCTTACCAATAATGGACCTCTCATCACTAGTAGACTGAAGTTCTAGAATCTGACGTCTCATGTAGTCCAGCTGGTACTCCTGTGACAATTTCCACAGTTCCAAGTTCCGCACCTGCTCCTGGGCTATGTCGCTCACCTCTTGCAGCCGGTCTTTTTCCAATTTCAGTTCAATCTGAAAAAGAAGTTTGTGGTTAAATAACTGATCTCTTCCTGTCTAGTAATTGGCAGTATTAGTGAGTTGGTTCATGTGGCATGATTCAGTAATTTTGTGTCAGTCAGTCAAACAATTTTTGAGACACGCACCCTGTCCTGCTCAGACTTCCGCAGCTTTTCCTGCACATCCTGCAATTCCTTGCGGCTCACGAATGTAAGCAGATTGTCTCTGAGTTCTCGTTCCGCTTGTTGCAACTCCAGATTCTGCTTGACCACAGTGCTGTACTGCAATTCTAACTCTGCATTGCGTTCCTCCAGCTGTGCCAGCTGACCTGTGGACAAGGTCATTAGTTTACGCCCACTATAGTTTAGAAACTTCAACTGATCAAACTACCAACCAGCTTGTTAACCAATTAACCGCCTCTGCAGCCCTTCACCAGTACATTGTTGTTCAGTTGGCGAAGATGTAGATCTTATGGTTGTAACACCATATTTCAGAGGAGCATTGAGCTGCAAATCAGCCCTGAAGATTGAGGCAGTATGTTTCTCTGAAGTGTTGTTAATCACTTACACAGCTACACACCACCACCACCCCCCAGAAGAATACAATCAAATTCTAATGGCTGTGAAAACCTAGCCCATAATTATCTAATTTACTAAGAAATCATCATCATTATAGAAATCTTGAGGAAATATACCGAGTACTAATTTCTTTCATTTCAGTACTGTTCCATTGAACAGTAATGTTAATATCATTGTATTAGGAATGTGAAGCAAATGGTTCCAAAAGTTTATATCAACACAATAATGATCTAAATCAGGGGTCGTCAACCTTTTTGTACCTACCACCCACTTTTGTATCTTTGTTGATGGTAAAATTTCCTTACCGCCCACCGGTGCCGCCCGTACTGCCCACCACCATGAAAGAGGTACAGCTCGAAGACTGAGTGATGGCCGGTGGTAAGCCCCGCCCTCGTTATGCGCACTAAACTCGTGCCTTTGGCTACGGAGCTCATTTGTTGCTCCCTCATCCACGAGTATACTTCGAGAAGTGTCCGGTGAATTATTATCTATATTCAAAGTTTAGAGATGGAATTGAAAAGTAAATGGCAAAAGCATATTTTAAAAAGTCAAACTCGCGAAGTTGTTGGCAATGTATTCGACATATGGCGGTAGAACAAAATTTGTAACAACGGACAAAAACCCGCACCGCCCACCACAAAAGCTTGAATCGCCCACTAGTGGACGGTAGGGACCAGGTTGACGACACCTGATCTAAATGGAAAGAAGGGATGTACATAATTAAATTAACTTGTAAACCCTGTAGGCATACTGTATGATTTTGTGTTCTCAAAATTCCTACATAGAATGAATTCAAAGGTGTTAAAATAAATTCTGCAGATTTTTTATAAAACTTCCATTTAATATGTTACATCTGTTGAACAAATAAATTATGTTGTCCCTCACCCAATAAAATTCTACAGCCAGTAGAGAGTACATTTATGAGGTAAATAACAATTCACTGAGACATGTCACCTGGTTCAAGTACTTCCCACCAGCTGCACCTTGTGGTACTATTGCCATAGTATGTTGTGCAGAACTCTTGTGCGTTTATGGAGTAGTATCCCTAAATTTTTTGACACCTTTCTGATCAAGTCCCTTGTGCTGCATTCAAGTGACACACATGTTTTGTTGACTTCATCATTTGTGCTTGGATGACTTTAACCTTTGTGTGCAGGACACTTTCATGTTTCGTTAATTTTCTGTGCCACTAGTCTGATGTTATTCTTAGTAAGTGCTTTCCTTTTATATTGTGGAAGTTCTGCTGGTGCTGGACATCTGATTTTGTTTGTAAATCATACAATGTGTTGGGTCTTTTCTTCTGTAGTTGCTGTTTCTAATGTCCTGTTACACAAGCCCTTTAAAAACAAAAACTTTAATACAAAATGAAACATAGGTGGGAGGATAAAATTGAGAATTATTTAAAGGAAATAGATTGTGAAGTAGTGAACAGGATTGAACTGGCACAGGTGGGGACCCAGAGATAGACTTGTATCATGATACTGATAATCCATTGGGTTATGTAATAGGGAATAGCAGAATAACAGCCAAGCCCTCACGAAGACCCTGTTCCATAATATTAAATAGCATTTAGAAATAAATTGTTTCCAAGTAAGCAGCCAACAGCTGCAGAATTTCAGTTATAAAAGCATAGGATTGAAAATATATACATACGTGACAGTCTTGTTTTATTTGATTGCAGGCATTGAGCAGCCTACAGGTTTTGCTATTGATTGGATCTCAGGGAACATGTTCGTGAGTTCATTTCGCTCAGTCAGCAGCCACGTCTTAGTGTGCAGCTTGGAAGGAGAAATGGTAGCAACAGTGATTGAAGGTGGATATTTCCAGATTCGTTCATTAGCATTGGACCCTGTTCGTGGGAAGCTGTATTGGAGTGACTGGAATAGTGATAATTATTCAATACATCAAGCTCACATGGATGGGAATGAACAGAAAATGTTGGTTTCTCATCGAGATGACCAAACTCTGCACTGCCCACAAAGTAAGTGAAATTGTTATAAGACTTACAGCTTCCATAGTGATTAAAAGTGATACGGTCTTCTCAAGTGACAAGCTGCATCAGTTTGGAACAAAGGTCATGCAATTTCATTATCAAACCAGTGTTAATTCAGAGTAAAATTCTGCTGTTTTGGTGGTATAGATAGTCTCTGAAATGTTGAACTTTTGCTTTCAAGTGGCAGGGCCTTTTGCTAATGAAAATTTTATCAGCATAATTTGTTATTTCTCAAAGTATATTGTAGTTACTGTACAGGCATTTTTTCATTGTTTCTTTACTGATGTTTTAGAAACTTCTCATAGCACACCATTTCAAGAATTTCAGATTTACTGATTTCTCCTTAATGAAAGCCTTCAATGTCTGGAAGTTTCCTCTTTGGTCAGACCAGCACTACTTGGTTCATGGAAAACCATGTCTATGATACAAATTATATAACATCTAATACTGTAATTTTTTTCCCCATATTCCTATTATCTTGTCATCTTTATTGGCAAGAATTCTGAGATGACTGGTAGTATTGTTTCATAGATGCAGTCAGTCAATCAACTTTTCCTTTACTGTCAATACAGTTTTCAGCTATCATATTTGGGATCTACAATTGAGTACTATCATGTTTACTTCACATACAGTACAGCTTAATATATTTGACTGGAAGAAACCAAGTGCACCTGTAGCATCCCTTCATTTCATCATCATCATGATCATTGGAAAACATTTCCCCACTCCACGACTGACACTGATGATAAAGCACCATAAATAAGGGATTGTTTGATTGTATCTTCTGTAAAATCTTTCAAAACTAACCTGTCACCCCCACCCTCCCAAAGCAGGCATGGAAAGATGTAAAAAGCCTAGTTCACATATGTCTATGTTATATAAAAAATAGCTGTGCTTGGATAATCCTCGGACCACATAATTTGCACATGGATAATTGGGAGTTTACTGCACAGATTCAAGGAATAGCTGAAGGAATGTAACTCATTCCTGCCACATTTCTGTGGTACTTGATCATTGAAATTTGACTATTTTTATAAGGCAAGAAACATAATTTATGTTCCTTTCCTTTATCTTCATGTGTATTGTGCCACTGCTGTACTGAGTATGTTGTATTGCAGAATTTCCCGTGTGTTGCAGGCTTGTCTGTGGATTTGGAATCTAGGAGACTGTACTGGGTAAATGCAGGGCGCGACTCTGTGCAGTATTATGATTTTATCACAAATCAAGTTGAGACTGTACATTTGAACAATGATCATCCTACTGCAGCTACTGTGTATCATGGAATGCTGTATTATGCCAATGATGATGATAATGCCATACATGTAGCCAATAAAACAACTGGAGCAGACAACAGTATTCTCAGAAACAATACTGGTAAGTTCATTTCAGAGAGTTTGCATAAGTAGCCTATTCACCGAGATAAGTATTTATTATAGAACTATTGCAATGATCATTTACTAATACTACATAGATTTTTATGCTTTCTTCACATGAAGTGGGCATATTATGGGCTGGTTGTGTGTGTCCAGTTGATTTAACTTGAGAACGACTGGATGAAATTTGCTGTGGAGGTTGTGCTGTTCTGCATGACCTCAAAAATCTTACCTTTGAATATCCTAAAAATGGTGACAACAAAGTAACAGGTGAAGAAAGTAATGATGGAGACATTGAGGTGCTGCCATATGGTGGCCAAAGTGGAAAGTATTGATTGAGGCAGATTTAGTACCTCTAAATGCAAGTTGCAAAGAAAGCATAAGGATATCGTGTGTGTACCAGTATGGAATACACTTTCTGAGCTCATTCCATTTACCTGAACTTTATAGGATTTGATCTTTCAGTTTGGTTGGAGCAGCTTACCTTTTTAGAGATGTGGCACACACATTTCCTGATTCTCACCATGACCTGTGGTGTGGAAGGTACCGGGCCATACCAGAAAGGTCTTATATAACCAATTCCCAGACCAACATATTTTTATACCTTCACTGTCCAGACCAGACTTGGTCTTTACCCTGTCTTAGTGCAGACCAGAATGATGAGCTGTGCTGTGGCTTCTCTCTCTGCTGTGTGTGTGTAGGAAATGGGTCAAATAGTTTAGACATGGAAGAGGTTTTCAGGTCTTAATTTTTGTTTGAGGATGAATGGCAGAGTCAACATGCTCAGCTCAGCATGTGCACCATCATGCATTCATAAATTTGAAAGTACACAGCAGAAGTTTACTGGAGTACCCTCTATCTCATCCGCATTATAAATGTCCCGCGGCTCATATCCCTCCAGCAGTGTTGGCAGTCTCTCGAGCCACAGCTCCGTTATTTCCACATCCACAGCAGCACTTTCGCCTTTCCTTTGTACTTGTAATAAAAGCATTTGTGAAGAAATTCACACTGCACATGCCATCTGGCATCGCTGGAACGAAATATGAGTGCACCCTAATTAAAATCGTAAAATTTCTGACAATGGGCACCGCCATTCACTCCAACTATCACCCCTGCACCGCTGACCCTCATTCCAAAAGAATGTGCTGGTTGGGCGACATAACAGGTTACCGCTACTGTTTATTCCAAAAACATTGTGCGTCTTTCGGTATTAATTTATCTCTAAACCCAGCATTTTAAATTCTCAGGAACGATCATTGCGGGAAAATTGTGGGCCGGGACTACGATTTTTGAACGATCGATGCGATAAAACGATAGTTCGAGGAACGATAGAAGCGGGAAAATGTAACATTATTTTATATGGGATGTATTCGGGACCGAACAAAACGGACGATGCATCCGGGAAAACGATAGTTCCGGGAACGATGGATAGAGGTTTCACTGTATATTCTGAAGAGACCACAAATTATAAATCAACTGTATTAAGTGTGAAATGACAATAGCTGTATGTAGTCACTCCGTTATGTGAACTATAGCAGTTTGCCTGTTGCAGCCAGTGTGACGTCCCTGCGAATATATGATCCAGAAGTGCAGATTGGTGATAATGCCTGTTCCGTAAACAAGGGCAATTGCTCCCACCTTTGTTTACCAGTCTCGGAGACAAAGCGTGTGTGCATGTGTGCTACAGGCTACAAAACTGATTCTAATGACCCTACAAAATGTATTGGTAAGTAATTCACTTCTCTGACAACTGGTAACTTTAATAAATATGTGATGAAGAGACATCAAGGCAACACAGATATTGTCTGGGGCTTTTTATGTGGCTGTGCCATCCAATTTCTGAGGGATATAGCAATCTGACAAAAAATTCAAACTCAGTAGGTCTATTGGGTCTCTCCATTTTTTCATCAGTCACCCAGATTCCTTTCATCCCGGTGGTTTAAATTCCTTTGCCTACTTTCATATTCTGTGTTGATTCGACATGTGCTATAGCCAGTTCATTTAGCACTCTTCAGTTCTACTAATCTTAATCGTTTACTGATATCTGTGTTCCCCATTTGTGCTACTTCAGAGTCTCTCTTATTTAGTACCCAGGCCATACTACCATATTTCAGAATTATTTTGGTTGTAATATTATGTATTCTAATAGAAAAGTTGCAGATGATGAATACTGCTTCTGTTGTTTGCCATTGATTTCACGTGGTGTTCAAGACAAACAGATAATGTAATACAGCTTTTTAGCATTAAATGTAAAAACCCACCCGACATAATGGTTAAGATTCTTTGGAGTAAAAATGATGTGATTGGTTCCAGGAATCAAGGAGTTCCTTTTTTACTCCATTAACTGGGAGATTAAAGGTCTGCCTCTCGGAGATGACAACACAACACAAGTTTTAGGGCCAATATCTCGGGTGTCCATGGCAAGCAGCATTGACTTTCATGCAGGTGAGATAATGGACTGGTGACATCCATATTGCTGTATGTTATTGAAATTTGGTAATTGTTAATTGTGTTTTGAAGATGAAGCATAATATTTAAATAAATGAAAATAGTGTTTATGAATTTTATGTGTTTAAATGCCATGCTGTGTAAGTACAGAAAACAACTGTTCTATTTTCCTGTGTTTTTGGAGGGGTATGTTGTTTGTTTCATCATATCCAAGTTTGTTCTCAAGTAAGAGCACACAGACTATCTAATCAATTTCAGCAAAAAACAATTCGGTAGACCTACATTAAATTTTGTTGAGCAATTTTGCCCTTGGTTTAGTTACATTCATTTTAATAGCCACCTTTTTTAATGGTCCTAAATGAACTTTTGCATTTACACATTTTTACAGATTTTCCTTGATTTTAATGGTCCTAAATGAACTTTTGCACAATTTTTTATACATTTTTACAGATTTTCCTTGGTATACAACATATCTGTTATACAAGAATTGCCAGATTTGTAGTCACCAGTTGCAATACCTACGTAATATCAGGGCCTGAATATGTTTTTAGGCATATCTCACTAAGTATTCGCTTGAGAGAGAAATCCCTTACATAAAAGCTATAGCAGTCAAATGGAGAAAGCAGTTCTCATTCATCTATGTTCCTCTTATGATATTCACAGTGGGGACTTGGTAGTCTCTTTGCCTTGAAGATGGAGGTAACAAGGATCTCAGAAACATTGGTAATACAGACTACATTTACACGGTGCCATAATTAGGAACAGCATTAGGATTGAACCACTGTAAAACACCAACATTTGTTATAACTGTTTGTCACTTGGTTATATGCTGTATTTCCATCAGCAATCCTCTAATAATAGAATGCAGTGATCAATATGTTCTCATGACGTATGTAATTTGTATAGTTATAGCCCCAGTTTTGTAGAAATGTACTCTGCTGCTAGTATCTGTCATTTTTAAAATTACTTTTGTAACATTATATTCATGCATTCGTATTTGAAGTTTGACATGTGTGTATTTCAGAGTTGGATTATCTGTACTGGGCAGACAGTGATCATGGCACAGTGACTCGGATCAGACGTGATGGCACAGGCCGGCAAACTGTAGTAGAACACTTTGAGTCAATGGAGAGCATTCCAGTTGATTGGTTGCCAGGTGAGTCACCAGGTTGTTAGGTGTGCAAAGTTTTACCTTTGAAAAAGTGAAGGAATGGATGATTTCATATGAAGCACTCTAATTGTGTACAGTTTTTATATTTGAGTTGGTTGCTGAAGGTTAAACAAACACCTTTCCCATTGCGTGTGATGTGTACATTACAGTATCTCAGAATTTTGTATATGATATAATTTTGATATGTATTATGAAAATTGTTTTTGAAACAGTTTACCTTTTTTCAGGATGTTTGTTATAAGAATTATCTAGTAAATAAATGTCCAGAACTCACATTGGTTTAAATATAAAGTGTGTAAATGTTGGGCGCGCAAGTGGGGAAATGTCTGCTAAAAGTTTATTTGCTTTTATTCCCTTGCTTCATGTTGAATGAGTTACAGAACCTAGTTCTGGGGTGGCAACTGCTTTGTGAAAATCATATATTAAACTAAAATCTGGTTAGGTTTAGAAGAACTCAAATTTATGTTGGGTATGGCAATTCAGGGCATATAACTTCCTGAATTCTGCACTGTTGTAGGTCTGGCTGTTGATTGGGTTGCTGGAAATATCTACTGGACAGACCCAAAGTTTAACGTAATAGAGATGGCAAAACTTAATGGCTCCTGCCGTTACGTAGTTGTTACTGGGAACCTGGACAAACCAACAGCTATTGCAGTGGATCCTCCACATGGCTTTCTCTTTTGGAGTGATGCTGGAAAGGAGCCAAGACTTGAAAGAGCAAGACTTGATGGCTCACAGAGACTTGTCCTGGTAAATGACACTGGCAACTCTATCAATGACATTGCTCTGGACTATGAGGTGAGATGACTTCTGCATCATCACAACAATTGTCATGTGAAAGAGATACAGGAATTTTAATCTTGTAGTATAAAGAGACTGTTGTCAGTAGCATTGAAGGAAATGGTTAAGAGTAGAGCATATGGTGAAAAGCATTTATATCGGTAAGAGTGCAGAGATGCTGTTCCATCATTATCAAAGATCTTTATTTCCTTTTTCTCATTTTCTGGAATTTTCCCATGATATTAACATGTCACTTGAGGTGTATGTTACTGTGAACACAGGCATAATCATGGAGATTCAAATATAGACACCTACTCAAGTGAGGCATGTGAATGGTGTTTCTCATTAAAGCCGTGGTTGGAACTGATACATCTTATGTAGATTTTTGGCTGAGTAAGTGAGTATTTGTATTTTAACACAAGATGTGTGATAAATGACATTCACATTACTTTAAATCCACCATTTGTTAAAGTGGACATTATTTTCTTACTAGCATTGTTTCAGTTTAATGCAGGTCAATGGACAAGAAGTTTCTGGTATTTTCTATCCTTACACAGTCTTTCCTGTCTGATTTCGTGCCACCTTTTTCTTCTTGATGTCTTGTACACTCTGTGCAACAAAAACCAAGTGGTTGAAATTTTCCAAATCCCAAACTAAGTGATATAAGCATACAGCTAGTGTCATAGTTCCAGTCATTCACAATCTCCTTATATTTTTCTGTATGTGGTTCTTCTATATCTTCCATTAACTACAGTAATTTATTCCAGATGTGTATAAAATAGACATCAGTATGTCTCCCTAATTTGAAGAGAAATATGAATTACTGTTAATGACTTTTCTGAGCCCCTCATAAGTAAAACAGAGGTAAAAAATTTATTTCAGTGGATTGCCCATGTTCCCTCATATAGTGGTCGGTAATGTAGGGGACTGGCAATGATGCAAAGATAATGTTTGTAAGTTTCAGAAGTATGTACTCAGTGTGAATACAGGTATCCCTCGATTTGCGCCCGTCGGATTTGTGCCGATTCAGAATAACGCCGATTTTGAAACCAGAAAATCAAAAATTGGAAAGAAAGAAAAAATTTACTGACAGTGCTTTTCATAACGATGAAAAGCGCTAAATTTTAATTTTAACAACAACATTTAAAAATTAAAATTAAGTTTGTGTATAGACTGAAATAATAAATGAATATATACTGAATTTCCAACTGTTCCTGGAGTGGAGGTAGTATTTTTTGAAACAATTTTTATGTGGCTTAATTATACACACTGTGGTAATAATAGTAGTATTATTAATTAATTTCTGCAGAACCAAAAGCTATACTGGTGTGATTCAAGAAGCAACAGAATTGAGAGGATAAGCTATGATGGCTCTGACCGTGAGGTGTTGCTAGAACAGTCATTAGACAACCCCCGAGCCATCACTTTATACCAGGATAGTGTGTTCTGGATTGACATGTGAGTACCAGCAATAATAGGATGCCAGTTATTCCCACTTAAGAAGATCCCTTTTAAGAAAGTTTGCTGCCTATGATATCAAAATGTTAGCTGAGTCCAAAAAGTATAACATAAGAATAATGTATTTATATCATTTTTTAGTATTTACCTCATAAAAAGATATCCTGCCTAAGAATAAAAACTTTGAAGGCATTTACCAATTTAATACATTTTTGTGGGATCATGTATGCCTGAACGAATGAGAAACAAAGCAATTCACATATATCACTGACTTGCAAGTGCTCAGTGAGCAGTATAATTTGGACAGAACAAGTGACAACATTCTGACAGGTCTGTTTTCATTTCTCCTCCTTTTCTTCTGTCTTATTTTAAGCTGGTTATTATGTGGCCTTTCTGTGCTAGCATGTGTACAGTGAATGTATTTAATCTTGTGAAGTTGTGAGAAACTATTAATATGTGTATTATGTATCATTGTGATTGATATACATATGGCCAAGCCATTAGTACCAGAACATACCCTTATTAGTGGAAACTGCTATTGAGAAGATTAACAAATATAAATCCCTGGGTACTGATCAGACTCCGGCCAAATTGATCAAAGCAGAAGGTGAAACATTGCGTTCTGAGATACACGAACTTATTAGCTTTATATGGAAAAAGGAGGAAATACTGTAGCAGTGGAAGGGAATCTATTATTGTACCAATTTATAAGAAGCGTGTTAATACTGATAGTAATAATTATTGCGGAATCTCCCTCATCATCTGCCTACAAAATTGTATCCAACATTCTTCTGGCGAGGTTGACTCGACTCCATATGCCAATGAAATTATTGAAGATCATCATTGTGGGTTCCATCCTGATAGAATTACAACTGATCAAATTTTCTACATTTGCCAGATACTAGTGAAGAAGTCTCGAGTACAGTAGGACAGTCTGTCAACTATTTATAGACTTCAAGAAAACCTGTGACTTAGTTAAAAGAGAAGCTCTTTGCAATATTTTGCTTGAAATTGGTGTACCTAAGAAGCTAGTCAGGCTAATTAAAATGTGTGTAAGTGAAACCTCTAGCAATATTTATATATGTAAACATCTTATTCAGTTCTTATTCAGAGGCCTGAAATGGAGATGCTGTATTGCTGCTGCTTTTCAAATTTGCCTTAGAATATGCCATCAGGGAAGTCTAAGAAAATCAGGGCTGTTTGGAATTGAATTGGACATACCAGGTTTTGGTCTATGCTAATGATATTAATCTGTTGGGTGATTATATAAATACTATAAAAGTGAACACAGAAACACTCTTAAGGACTAGTAGGGTTGTTGGTCTAGAAATAAATGAAGGAAAGATAAAGTATATGATTATGTATTCGCATGATCACAGGACAGAACCAGGATATAAGGATAGCTAATGAATCATTCGAAAATGTGACAAAATTCAAGTAATTGGGGACGACACTAACAAGTCAGAATGACATACATGACGGAATCAAGAGTGGATTAAATTCAGGGAATGCTTGCTATCATTCAGTCCAGAATCTTTTGTCCTCCCATTTTGCATAAAAAACTAAAGATAAAAATATACAAAGGTGTAATTTTGCCATTTGTGCTGCATGGATCCAAAATTTGGTCTCTCACTTTGGGAGAGGAACATAGATTGAGGGTCAAAAATAACAGAATGTTGAGGAATATGTTTTGACCTAAAAGGGAGGGTGATGGATCATGGAGAAAATTACCTTATGATGAGCTTCCTGGCCTGTACTCCTCACCAGATATTGTTAGGGTGATTAACTCGAGGATGAGGTGGGCTGGACATGCGCCACGCATGGGGTGAATTGAGGAGGGTGAGGTGGATGGGACATGCAGCATGCATGGGGGAGGGGTGTTTAAAGGGTATTGTTTGGGAGGCCTGAATGGAGGAGACCACTGGGAAGACCTAGGCATAGGTGGGAGGATAACATTAAGGTGTACGTTAGGGAGAAGGGAATCAACGGAGCGAACTGGATGCAGCTAGCTCAGGATAGGGTCCAGTGGTGGGTTTTTGTGAGCATGGTGGTGAACCTTCATGTTTCATAAAAAAAGTGGACTGTTCTTTGACAGGTCAAGTATATGATTAACTTTTCAAAAAATTTGCTGCACCATAGTGAGTGATTATATTGTGAATATTATATAGAGATGTAAGGCATTAAATATGACTACTGTTCATGAAATTCCAAACATGTTTGGAAAAGGAGACTGACTGCCATAAACCTGAAAGTACTTCAGTTTGTAGACAGGCATGCACATCCCAAAGGAGAAACTTAAAAGTGGAATTTCTGCCAAGTAGCATGACCTGTGTCCTACAACCGATGGACAAGGGTATAACTGGGTTTTAAAGCAGGGATGTCATGGGTGTCTTGTTTGCAAGTTCTTACAGAAAGTTACAACCACCTCTGATACCAAATCTATGCTGGCAGCATCATGGAATTCTGTCAGTCATATTACAGACTTGGGTTTCAGTGTTCTTGAAAATTTCACTGTGAATTGACCTGTCCCATCATGTTCTCAACAAATATATGCAAAGTTTTGAAAGTTGAAGTTAAGACAATTTGTGTTAACAGTCTTAAATTCCCTGAATTCCCAGTGTGAATACAAGAGGGTTACCTTATTTTTATATTGTTTTAATTGCCAGATAACTCTCTTTAGAGGGAGGAACTCCCTACAGATTTTAATTATTTGCATTTAACTTAAAGACACTGTTATGAATTTTGCACATAAATAAAAAATGAATATTCATTCCACATGTAAGGTTGTTACTGTTTAGAATAATTAAGTTCTGGTAGAGAAAACTGAACATCCTCAATTTTAATTTTTAAAAAACAATTATTACATAGATTTTATATTTTTGCATTGAGTTCTGATGATGCAAGCATCTCTGAAATGTCGGTAAACATCTACCAGACTACACGGCGCAATATCTCAGAAAACAGTCATCTTTATTTATAGTCACTGCCATTAGAACCACAAATCTCAGCATGTATGAAACACATTTTAATTATATTTTTATTAGTATCCGTGTTGGAGAGTATCATTTCTTCTGACTTTCTCAAGTCATCTGTCTTGAGAAACTCTTTTCCCAGTATATAGTGATGTGACAACATGTGGATCTAGATTAAATGTGTCTGATAGTACAACTGCCTGTTTACTGTATGCTTAAATGCATACATTTCAGCAGATGAGATAAAGGCCAAGGCCCATCAGATTTGGTCAGTCGTGTCTTGCTGTACAGCGAAGGGATCATATCAATATAAATGTTGACTATGACATAATTATCTTGATAAATTATTAAGACTTTGGCTTGAAAGTTTTGTTTTCAGATTTTAAAATTTGAGCTGAGCTCCAACTGTACAAAGTTTTGAGCTCTGCTCACATTCTTTAGCTTCTCACATACCTGTAGTTATTTTCTGCCCATGCCAGGATTGAGCTTGTAATAGCTCAAGGGTCTACAGAAACAGATGTCACTGCCACAGTCAGTCCTGCAGGATTTTTATTCTGTTAAGTGTTTTCCCACTTTATTTTACTTTATTTTACCTTACATAGATTTAAATACATTCATATATTAATTAGACTGTGATCAGTAGAGTCTTGTGTTGGTTTATTCCCTCCAGTGCGTATGAACGTGGCAGCATCTTGTCATCGCCTGTGTCAAATCTCTCAGACCATAGAGTGCTGTTGTCAGGAGCAGGCGATTCTTTGAAAGATATCCAGGTCTTCACTAAAGGTCGACAGCAGGGCACCAATCCTTGTGCAGTTAACAATGGAGGCTGCTCAGAGTTATGTCTGTTCAATGGAACACACCCTGTGTGTGCTTGTGCACATGGCAAAGTTACATCTGTTGGCACCTGTGAAGGTGAGAGTTACCCCACCAAGTCTGGCAACTATTTAAGCTAAAATGATTTTAAAATTCTAAACATGTTTAAGTAGACTGTTCTACTATCAAGTAACAAAAGTCATGCTTGGAGTACTCGCATATCTTCAGTAATTAGATCATATCATACATAGTCTTGGCTTTTACCTACTTTCAGTAGTTATAGTAACTGTTTGATCCGTGACTAACTCGTACACCAGTGTTGATTTCCGATGAAACTATGTACTAGAACATCACATGAATTTAATTATATTTATGATTGGTCCTCTTGAAAGCATAATTTATTTTTATTTCAAATGTTTAATTCATAAAGTGTTTAGAATGTTTGTGAATACATTTGTAGGTGTTATTGAAGTAAGTATTTTGTGTTATCTCACAATTTTTTAATTCTGTAAGTCACCTTTAAAAGTAAATTGGCAGAATTTGGTTTAAACAAAAGTGTTTATCTCATTAAATATTTTATCAATTGAGACATATTGTAGCTGTGGTCTATTTGAAGGGGCTTTGCTGCCTCTCAGGGTCAGGGATTTTTGTCTTTGCCATTGCATACACAGACTCGTATATCTAATGGGTGCTGTAGGCTATTCTCGGTTGGTAAAGCAGCTGAAGTGTGAAGTTGACCAGCTTCATTTACTGTTCAGAATTATGTGTGGAGCTTTGCATTCAGTCCCCCTTAAGTCTTCATGTTACATCGCCTATCACAAGGGAACCTTTAGACTGATGCTATTGATGTGAATGAGATGATAATGTTTGTATGTTGTTTAAATAATATCCTTCAGATGGACTATTTCAAAAGTGAAAATAATTAGAACAAAGTGTCAATATGGCAGCTGAGCCATATCTTAAGTATCATATTGCTTGGAATAAACTGAGTTTATTTACAGTGTCACACTAGTTCTCTACTAAGATGCAGGAAAGTAGAAATTAAATGTGTAGATGTTTGGTGCTCAGTAAGTAGGCTTAAGTCATGTAATTCTTACCGACTTCAACCCTTCTCTTAACAAAGCACCAGAATTTTATAACAGGAAATTGGTGAAATATGTGTTAAATTTGAATGTTAGTATAATAACTTGCAGTATCATAGTTCATGCTTTGCGTGGATGTTTTTGTGTACATACATGCATTGCTGCATGGTTGATACATTATGTTAAATTAACTTTAAAGGTAATGACTGAGAATAGCTACTGATATGTTCTATTTTGGAGTAATCATTAGTAAAGAATATTTTTGGATGTTTGATTTTCTCCATTTTGGAGTACATCTTTCACCTTTGTTCCTCTCCCAGGCATATGCACATTGAAGGCTTTAGTTACTTCATCGCTGAAACCTGTGAATATGAATGTAGTAGTGTACATTAAACAGCACAGTACAGTTAAAACTGTGTATAATGAACTTTAGTGGACTGACAGAGTGTATCCACGCTAATAAAATTTTATTATAATGAAAGGCACCCATTACATACAGTAGATAAATTACACTACCCATTTATATTATATGAAGACAGGAAAGCTTTAATGAACATTGTGACTTATATAATAACAAAGATTATTGTTTTTTTTAAGGTAAATACATTTTTGTTTAATAAGTCGCACATTGTATCTTTGTAATAATATTTTCAAACATAAAAATGAAATGTTCATCCCACTATTATGCCATAGATAAGAATGACCCAACATATGCTTGTTTATGTCAATTATTTATTTTTAGCCCTGTGCCAAGGCTTGTATGTGGTTCAGCTGGCCGTGTATGTAGTAGTGTATTGGTAAAACTTCATCTTTTAGGAATGAGTTGCATCATTTCATTGTTGGCAAACAATGTAGTTGTCATGTTGTTCAGGGTGAGTATTAGTTAGATGTTTTTGGAAGCCTTATAAAGAGTGGGCTTAGGCAGTGAGTAGACACTGACAACTGGATCCACTTTCTTGTTATTTTGTTCATTGTTTGATGTGCCCTTTTGCAGTCATTCTTTATTATCACTGTCACTAGGTTTTACTTCTGAAAGATTTATATCTGCACAATGAAATATTAACAATATTGTCATCATTAGTCACTTTATTCTGCACCATATTGCATACTAAAGAGTTACGAGATGTTTGCACTATTATTTTTTTTAGCAAAGATCGTCATTGAAATATATCCATCTTGTAGTTAACTAAACTGACATTTAGATCAGGGAACATGCAGATATTTGTATGCTTCTGGCATCTGGTTTATGTTTAACAAACTGTGAAAGTAACAGCACTTTTTTTATTTATGAACACCGTTGAACAAACCTTTTTAACACAGGTAAGATTCCGTGTTGTACGGAAATTTTGTTGTATCAGTGTTTGTTATTGGTAAATTTGTTTTTTAGAGTGTGTATTTGTAGTACTTTTGTAGGGAGTGAGCAGTATTTTTGTTATTCTGAAATGTTATATTGGAATTTTACTGTAATAGGTTCTTTATTTTTCTTTCCAGATTACGATAGTTTCCTGGTCTATTCTCGTGTTGTACGAATTGACACCATTAATATGTTTGATGAATTCAACCGCAATGCTCCTTTCCAAAGCATTCAGTCTAAGGACTATATGAGGAATGCAATTGGACTATCATTTGATTATGAGCGCAAGAAAATATTTTACTCTGACATTCAGCGTGGGAGCATCAATTCAGTTTATTTCAATGGCTCTGGTCACATTCCCATTGTTGAAAGTTAGTATGTTAATTTTACAAGAGGGGTGTGTGGGGAGGAAATTTCTCTAATAGTGCTTGAGATAAATAAAAATTTATCACTTTCTTCAGAAAATTTTTTTAAAACATTGGTGAGGCATTTTGCATTTGTTGGAAATAGAAACTGTTTTCATATTGCACTTTCTGTGCAGTTTGTTTTGTTAAATTCAGAGCAGTAAAATTAAGTACTTTGAATTTATGATATTTTTTAATTGGATATGGCCAAACATACATATTCTGAGCAGGATTTGAGGTTTTCACTGTAGTGCCTACGAAGATGGCTGTCTTATGGGTTGTGCCATGTAGTCTGGTAGAAGTTCTCTGATATTGAGGTGCTGTTGCCTCAATCTTCACTCTGATGATGGAGGTAGTAAGCACCTCTGAAACATCAGTTTACTACCAGAGTACATGACACTATAACTCAGAAGACAGTCATCTTCATAAGTATGTTGGTTTTCCATTTTGTGTATGTTTATCGGCTGTCACATTAATAACGGCATTAAATGTCAGAATGTTAATTTGTAGATTTTATCAGGCTTTTGTGGTTGTTCATTATCAACTTAGATCTTGTTTTTGTATGTTGTTATGGTGGAGATATTTACTGTCTTCATCTTTAAGCCTTTTGCTTATAGGTATGTTCTTATAGGAGCAATAGGGTACTCTCTTTGTCTTGATGGTGAAAACAGTAAAAATCTCTGAATGTTGGTTGTGGAACCTATGTATGTACATTCCCATCACCAAGAAAGATTAGGTTGAGTTTATAAACAAAACAAAACCTATTTATCTTTGTACACACATCACATATTTCATAGTTTTGGATCCATTTTAAATGAACAGCATTTTGTCTCCTGCAGATCCTGGGCCAAACATTTTAGTTTTCTGAGACACTCCTTCAGCCTCTTGTGATAAGGCTGTTGCCTCATTATTTTTCACCTCAGAACATTTTATTTGATGTCATTGACTTTAAATTTATTGTCTTTCGTTAGAAGAAAAAATTAACTATAAGCCATAAGTACATTAAGACATACATATTTGTTTGTTGAAATGATTAAAAGGATTGTTCATTTATTCTTAGCCCTTGAAATCCCACTGGTATCTATGTGCACAACTTGTATTAATGATCAGTATGCTGTGTATTTATAGGTTTCATATGATTCTCAAAGTAAACCGCAGTTATTCCCATAGATAGCTTTAATCAATTGATATTTGTTCTAATGAAGATATGATGTGGTTTCTTTGAGGTAGGAATTGAATTTTTATTTATTTAGACAAGCTTCCACTTCATAGGGTTAATTCATAATCTTAAGATTTAGTAGCCTTCTAGTGATTTCTATTAGATAGCTGTACATTTTTTCAGAGATGTGCCAGTGATGTATCATTTGCTTGGATTCCTGTGCCATCAGTTTTGCTAAGACAGAATTTACTTTTGCAATATTTTTTATTTATATAGTAATATAAGATTGTACTTTTGATTTTAGGACAGGGTTCTGTTGAAGGTTTAGCATATGAGGTCATTAACAATGCACTGTATTGGACATGCAACAATGATGCAACTATAAAAAAAATAGCTCTAACAAGCAATGAGACAAAAGTGGAGCATATAATTACCCTGGGACCAAACGACAAACCCCGAGGCATTGATGTTGACAGTTGTAACATGTATGTATATATCTTTATTTCTTTGTACGTGATATCAGAAGTATCTAAAATATTGAGAAACCTCTATATAAAAGATTGTCATATAACAAAACCCTGGAACTTGGCACAATATGATTGTGTAGGTTGTTGCCTTTGGAGAATTTTCACATAACCGTGGTGGAAAGTTTTGAATCCCCAGAATTTCCGTCTCAGGGTTTTCCTTGTTGGATGTTTATTTTTTATATGTGATTATATATATGGTAACGAACAGCAGATTAGTCAAGGTGTTCAAATAGGTAGTCATGATCTGTTTTAATGTACTAGCCAGCTGTTGCATGGAAGAAACTATGAAAAGGCTCAGAATAGCCATTCTCCAAGCTGGGATTCAAACCACGTGCCTTTCGCAGAGGAGTGCTACCCACGGCACTGAGATATTTGACGTGAAAGTGTTGAAGTGCTGTTAATTTATCTGTTGTGTTCAATGTGACTTGCATAAAATTTTTGTTACATGCATCAGTTCATAGTGGAGACTGAACTGAAGATTTTTATGAATGTGCACATGATTTCAAAGTAAGTGAAGTGTTTACCTTTGTCATCTGTGCAATGCAGCTTACATGTGATCTAGTTGGCTGTGCGTTGCACTGGCATACCACTAAACTATTAAACCCAGGAACCCATAGTGTGGGGATTTATTGCCCCTATTCCTGTTTGACAGAATAAGGATTTTGAATCTGATTGACATCAAGTATCAGATTCAACTTACATTCTGTGCCATCCTTTACAACATTTCACATAAGTGTTGTATTACATATATTTACATTTCATCAATGTAAAATTCATTTAGTGGTTTCAAGTTGGGACTGCATCTCAAGATGAATTATTATTGTTATCATTACTACTGTTACTACTATTGTATAATACTTTTTATTGTGACTACACTGTGTTTTGACTTTAACATAGTGTTGTTTTGAAATATATATTTACTATGTCAACTTAAGTTTGTTGTACTGGAATTCCTCTGCAGTGTGACATTTTGATGTGAAACAGTCTTTTGAATTTATTGCCAACTGTATGCTTGCAAGCACCTAGGTGTGCCCTCAGAAAAGCTTTGGGGTGATTGTAATAATTTAGAGTATTCATAAGGAGTTCTAAATGTTTAATTTTTTAATTGTCTCTCACACTCTCCAGATATTTCCTCTTGAGCCAGCTGGTATAGCATATGTGAGAACATGATTGTAATGTAATTATTTCATTTGCAACTTTCTGTTTTTCTTGGTACGTTCAAACTGTACCCAATATAAATTTTAAGTTCCTGTTTGTTGCATGGTACCTATAGGTGGCGACTGATCGGACGTGGAGGTTGTGTTATCTTTGTTTCATTTAATACGCTACTCTTATCTAAAGAACTCGTGAATGCTCGTTATGACGCCGCTCGACTGACTGACTGACTTGTAATGTAACACTCAAAGGGATTCGCGAAAAAACCGACAACACAATGGAGCGCCCGCGAGCGTGAGCAGCTTGCATCGAGCGGCTCCGTTCGCTGTCTTCACTTGTGTAATGCTCGATTTGTAACTCGTTACATTACAGGCAAATGTTACAAGTCAGTCGCCACCTTATGAGGTAGGTCATTCCTGCATGGAAGTATGGATTTAGGTAAATATGAACATTTACTTTGAATAGCAGTGATCATGTGATTCTATAAGGCTTATTTCATAACTGCCCTTTCAGGCGCTTATACTGGACTAACTGGAATTCACACAACCCAGCCATTCAAAGAGCATATTTTAACGGATATAATATGGAAAGCATCATTACAACTGACATCCGTATGCCAAATGCTCTAACCTTGGACCATAAGGCCCAGAAACTGTACTGGGGTGATGCTAGGCTAGACAAGATAGAACGAGCAGAATATGATGGTTCAAACAGAGTGGTGAGTCAGTTCTTTTAATGAAAATACTGTTTTCTAGCCCTTCTTGTTTTGGTAACTGCACCTTGCTACTAAGGTTGCCTTTTGATTTTATGTTGCAGTCCAAAAAGTATGTGAAATGTGAGCATTTTTTATCTTAAATTCCAGTTTTATGTTTAATGTTTGCTTGCACACACAAAGGAGATGTGTAAATTGGCATTGACCTCAGATGTTATACTGCTGATATTTGTCACCATTGTTTTCCTGTAACTGCATGTTTTGATTGATATTACTTTCCTTCTAAACCATTTTAGATTTATACTTCAGAGTACTGTGTTAGAATTTATTTTCGTATGTTTGTCATGTCTTTAACCCTTTAAATCCAAACGTTAGCTATTTGCACCAGATGAATAACTCTGCATTTTGTATTGTTGGGTTTTATATGAATCTCAGTGTAAATGATTGTTTCTGTGAACAGCATGAACTGATTGATCTTTTTTACAATGGAGAAGTGTGGTGTGTTATTTGCAATATGGACTGAATTCTTAAAATATTATTTATATAAGCTTTAGCTTCAAAGTGTTAAATATTTGCATTTGTAATTTAGACAGCTTGATTGAGATTGTTAAGTTAAAATGTAAAGTGCTTTATTTATAATTGTTTCAGGAAATAGGAATCAAGACAAGATGGTAAGGGTCAAGGACATTGAGATGTGGGAGGGATGGGAAAGAAATATGGTAGGAAGCAGATACAGATACAATGGGAATAAATAATAAAATTATTCCTTATTTAATTTAACACACTTTATATGCTAATTTTGATATAAAAGTGGCATCGCAGTTGTGTGGATCAACTCATTTGTCCTTTCAAAGCCATTCAGCATCTCTTGACAAGAACTATTGCATCTAATGGTGACTGTCTTCTGGATTGTTGCTGCCTTGATGATGTAGGCAGCAAGGACCTCTGAAATACTGGTAAACTTTTATCAGACTACATAGTGCTACAACCCAGAAGACAGCCATCTTTGTACTCACCACCATGAGAACCTCAAATCCTACCAACTGTACCATCGTTCATTGAATCTATTCCGTTGTGGTGTATTTCCTTTGTCATGTTTTAGATCCTGGCAAAAGCTACGCCACAACATCCATTTGATCTTGCTGTGTATGGTGACTATATTTTCTGGACAGACTGGGTCCGTAATGCAGTTATTCGAGCTAATAAATACACAGGTGAAGATGTTGTATTGCTCAGGAAGGAAGTACCAAGACCAATGGGCATAATTGCTGTTGCTAACGACACGAATGATTGTGAGTCTACTGAAACCTTTACTACTAAATCTGGATGTTAGTTTCACCTTTTTATGAATGATAAAATCTTTAACTGAACAAGTGTAGCTCAGTGATGTAGCATTCATTCTGATACCAGTTGCACCTACTGAAGTTCTGTGGTTTTTCTTAGGCATGTGTGAGAAATTACTTTTTCAGTTCTAGACAAGAATTTAGAAGAATTCAAACAATCAAGATAAGACAGAAATTTCTGTATTAGACCAATTATTTTACTGTTTTCACACTTTATAACAATGATATTTTCACAATGCCCTAAAGTATACTACTTACATGCACTTTGATATGAGACCCTTTTTCAATGAAATGGTTATGTAAATTATTATATTTTTAAAAAATCATTTATAGGACCATGTCCTTTTTAGCAGTTTGTTAATCTTAAAATTTTCAATATGGTGTCAATTTCAGGTCCTTACTCACAACTCACTGCTTCCAGAATTATGTACTGAAGTTTTGGTCAGTAAGAATGTGTAATATTTCTATTGTGCAGTGGATTAACTTATATTATTTTTGCAGTAGTTCAACATACTCTTTTAAAAACTTAGGATTCATATGTGGCAGGAAATTATATTCAGTCTCTTATGCTATATGTACCAGAATAACAAGACCACTATCTTTTTGGAGCTGGCTCTGCTCATGTCTTCATTTGGGAATACTGATAGAGTTTAATAGAAGGGGCTAACCCCAATCTGTGGACACATTGTCACCTAACTGGAACATGATAAGCTACTGAGCCATGTATTATCAACAAGCTATAATAAGAAGATATGTAATAATAATTATGGTACTGTATCTGAAGAATTTTATACCAGACATACCACAACAGCTTACTTTTGACCATCAAATCAGTCTAAAGATTTTTTGTACCAAACATAATTGTGCTGAAATTGTTCACTACTAGCTCCATTTACGGAGTCTGCTGGCTGTTACCGAAAAACAAAAAATTAATGAATAACCAACTGTGTTGTATCAGGTCCTTCTGTGACTTGCCAACTTCCTTATTAATTAGTGAAATCCATGTGGTTGAAAGTTTTAAACTAGGTTGGTTAATTGGATTTTTCACACAGGCCATATGGACAGATGATTTTAATTTTCTATATTTGCTGCTGGTTTTGATTTACCAGATTTTTTCCTCTTTCCAGCCATTCATATGACCTTCTTAAGCATGTTGGGCTAATGAGTATTTTCTGGGTTATAGCGCACTGTAGTCTGGTAGAAGTTGACCGACATTTCAGAGGTATTTACTGCCAGGGTGATGCCATGATGATGGAGGCAGCCAGTACCTCCGAAATGTTCATAAACTTCTATCAGTTTACATGGTGCAACAACCTAGAAAACAGCCATCTTTGTTTCTATCAGATATTAAATCACTGTTGTTCATTATACTGATTAATGAAATCAAATTTCTGTTCTTATTGTGGCAGGTCTGTCAAATAAATGCCACATCCTGAATGGTGGTTGTGAAGATGAGTGCAAACTTGATGCTGCAGGAGAAGTTTTATGTCAATGTATCTCTGGCCGCACCTTGATGGGAGATGGTCGGCGGTGCACCAGCAAGGATGCAGACTGCAATGAACAAGAATTCCGCTGCTCGTCTGGAGGTTGCATTCCTTACCATCTAACCTGTGATGGGATCCCAGCATGTGAAGATGATTCTGATGAAGATCCTCATTTCTGTGGTATGTTTGTCTTATGGGCATTTACTGACTTTGTCACCTTTATAAAATTCATGTATGTCTTTATCACAAACACCAAAGAATAGATACAGTCAATTTATCTTCAAGCCTTTGTTAAAATTAATGTTATATTTTCTTAAACACAAGTAAAATTATTGTATTGTTTGGTTTGTCATATTACAGATAAGTATCATAAAATAAGATCTACACACATTGCAAACTGAACCTGGATACAATAACTAACTAACTAGATGGCTCATGGAACCCGAAGGTTTGTCACTGTCCTGGACCAAAAAAATTCAGTCTCCTCCCCCCATCTCCCATAGATCCTGCTTGATATTATCCCATCTACATTTTGCGCTATCCATGCATGTCACATGTCATGCCCATCTCATTCTTTTTAACTTAATCACCCTGACAATATTCGGGGAGGAGTACAAATTTTTAAGCTCATCATTATGCAGTTTTCTCTCCTACGCCCAAATATCCTCCTCAACACCTTATTCTCAAACACTTGCAATCTATGTTCCTCCCTCAGAGTGAGAGACCATTTTTCGCACCCATACAAAACAAGGCAAAATTATTGTTTTGTATTTTTTAATCTTCAGGTTCTTTGAAATCAGATGAGAAGACAAAATATTTTGAACTGAGAAGTAGCAAGCATTTCCAGAATTTAGTCTCCTCCTGACTTCCTCATGAATATCATTTTGATTTATTATTGTTGTTCCCAAGTATTTGAACTTTGTCACACTTTCAAAGGATTTATTAGCCACCCTAATATGATTTTGCCTGCCTGTCTGCTGATGGGATACTAACATGTACTTAGTTTTTTCTGAATTTACTTCTAGCCCCAGCTTTCTAGTAAAACTTCTGTGTTCTTCTTTATTATATTTATATTGTCACCCACTAAATTAACATCATCAGCATATGCCAATAGCTGATGTGTCCCATTCAATTGCAAACCCTCCTTGATACAATAAATGTTTTAAGTATAAAGTAGTTGTAGTGATTTACAAACATGTAACAAAATATTCACAGCCCTGCGCACATGTCAACCTGGCTACTTCCAGTGCCATAATAGCCGCTGTGTGCCAAGTAACCAAACTTGCAACCAGGTGAATGACTGTGGTGACTTTAGTGATGAACTTCATTGCTCGTGTTCATCTGATCAACACTTTCGCTGTGCTTCTGGTCAGTGCATTTTGGCCAGCTTCCGCTGTGACAATGATCCTGACTGTCCAGATGCAAGTGATGAAATGCACTGTGACAGTAAGTAAAGAATGTCTTGTTTTAGACAATATCAACTAATCAGTAATGTGGGCAATATAAAACTAGCCTCAGAGCACTGGTAAAGTGAGATTGTGGCAGGCCTGGCAGAGTCTACCTCATTATTTTCACATTTAAGCATAACAATCATTTTATGAAAAAACTGATACTGTAGTGCTGTGACAGTCTTTTTGAAGTGTGTGCTCTTCCTGTTTTATATATATATTCTTTTTTCTTTCTGCAGTAATGTCTTGTCATGTCTTGCAGAAGTCTTTTGTATGTCCCAAGTGCTCATTCTACCAGAATTGGTGGTGACCATGCATGCTGACTGTCTTTCCACATAAAGCAAAACATGAAGATGACAGCCTTCTGGGCTATTGTGCTCTGTAATCGCATAGAAGTTGGCTGATGCCATGGTGTTGGAGGTATTATAAACCTCTTTAACATTGGCGACCTTCTATGGGCTGTGTGATGCAACATTTGCTGCTATGAGAATCTGCAATCTCATAAAGCAAAGCAAAGTGTGAGATATGGAAGCATTCTGCATCAGAATGTAATGTTAACAGTTCTGGGCAGTAGTACATTGTTGTGTAAATTACAGTTTTGCACTTCCTGATGTAAGAATGGTATATTTTGATTCCAGAACCACGAAATTGTTCAGAATTACAGCCTTCACTGCCATTGATTGCCTGCAACTATACTACAGCTTGCATTCATGTGAATTGGATCTGTGATGGAGAAAATGACTGCTGGGACAACAGTGATGAAGAGAATTGTGACTATCATACAGGTAAGATGGATATAATGTTTCATAGCATGCAATACTTTCTCTTTAGCTTTTGTACAGTGGTAACACAGACTCTATCTGATTTAACTAGACAGTGATACAGAAGATTGCTGTCTTCTGGGTTGTTGCGCCGTGTAGTCTGGTAGAATTTTACCGACGTTTCAGAGGTCCTTGCTGCCTCCATCATCAAGACAGCAATCTTCAGACTCACCACTGTGAAAACTTCAAATGCTATGCAGTGACACAGACTTACTTGTTCAGTGCCTCCACATGCACCATTCACACTGTTCTCCACATCACTGTGTTGTCCATTGTAACTCTTGTGGATTCTTTCATTGGTCATTGCCATACCACATGAAATTCATGATGTAGTTGCAATGTGTCAGTACCTTCTACAGAGTCTTTCTAAAAATGTACTCCAGGTTTGATAGCAAGCATCTCTGTATTTGGTGTTTCGGAGTTCAGTAGTCTTGGGAGATGACAATCATGTTAAAAAAAAATCAACATGTACACCATCGATGTCCACGACCATCTGCATCCAATGTCAGAAATTTTGCCCAATTGCAGCTAGAGTTTCTTTGCTAATACTGTTCACTACTGGCAAAAATTTTTTTTGCAGTTCTTTGATTGTGTGATGATTGTTTTTGTAAACTTTATCTTTCAGAAAGCCCCATAAGAAATAATTGCATGGGTTCAGATCTGGAGGGTACCATCCATATCCAGACTATTCAGGAAAATGATTAGACAACACTGTGTTGTCAAAATTCTCATTGCGCACATTCAACATTTCATTTGCAGTATGTTTATCCATTATGAACACCCATTTCTTGGAGAAATATAAGGAATTCTTCCTGTAGGATATGGAGTAAATGACCATCATTTGTATTATTATTAAAGATATTTGCCCAACAATACCAATTGTTGGCAGAGCACACCACACCGTGCATTTTTTAGAATGTAATAGTGTCTCCGTTATGTTGTGCAGGAAGGGCATGCTGCATTTGAATTCTGTATGGAAACAATTTCACAACTTCACAAAATCTCCTTTGTGTTGATGATGCTCTGAAATAGAGTTGTTGAAAAGATGTTCTACAG
>NW_019059723.1:495812-514154 GCF_000696155.1 Zootermopsis nevadensis | reverse complement strand
TGTGAATGTTTTTTGGTGTTCTGACAGACTTCTTACTTCTTTCTTATTGCTGACCATGCTCCCAGTAACTTCAGATTTATTTTCTAATCTGTTTGTTACAGACCTGCTTGGTGTACATTTGTTTGAAATTTTGTATTCCATTCTGTGTTGAGTTTACAGTATTATGTAATTTTCTGTGTTGTGCAGCAACATTTTCACCACAGCAGTGTACTGCAGAACAGTTCCGGTGTGCCAGTGGCAGTTGCATCATGAAAACATGGCAGTGTGACAAAGACAATGATTGTGATGATGCAGTTGGAGATGAAAAAAGTTCTGATGAGAAGAACTGCAGTATGTATTTTGTTGCATTTTCTGAAATAAAATTGCACAATTTGGCTCTGAAGTGGTCAGTTTCAAGTTGTGGTTGCGTTACCATGCTGGGAATGATACTGATGTTTTTATGATCCAGTATTTCATATGTCAGAATTTAAAGTCTTGACTTTTGAGTAAATGTTGGTTTTATGACTACTTCAGAGCAGTAATGGAAACTGTTGCATAGGCCAGTGTTTCAAAACTGTAACTTAATTAAACAAAAAATGTACATTCCAGTGTCATTTCTACAATTTAAAAGTGAAATTGAGAACTGAGCTGTAATATTGCTGACACTGCAAGTTCATTCTACAGGTTAAGTAGTATTGTTGCTTTTACTTTTACAGCTTACTTCTGCCGTCCAGATCAATTTAAGTGCAATAATTCTGACTGCATTCCGTTGACTTGGCGTTGTGATGGCACTTCTGACTGCTCTGATGAGTCAGATGAAACAGAATACTGCAGTGAGTAACATTTATGCATACAAAAAGGGAGGGAAGTTAGAATGTACAGTGAGAAGGAAATTTATTCTTATCCATCTTATTTCACACTTGTCGCTCCCTACCTGTTGCTTCCCAACTTGTGTTGCAAACTGCATTGTTTTCAGGTTGATGTTTGACTAACTTACTTTATGTGCATGTCCTTTCTAGATTTAGTTAATATCCTTCCACATGGTACTTAGTTCCAACCCAGTTCTTAGCACGTAATTAAATTATATAACTTTGGCATTTGGGGAATAAGCATTGAATTTTGGTGGTTTTTCAAATGTTTTTGAAAACACTTCTTTAGCTATCATAAAGGTGAATGTGTTTTGAGGGGGTTTGTTAGCCCTTCACAGACGATACTGTAGGTTGTGAGTAGGAAGGGGCATAAAATGACATGACATGACTGGAAGAACAGAGGAGCAAAATTATTATTTGTAGTTTATATGGCCAATATTTGAACGTGGGACTTCCCAGATGTAAAGCATAAGTGATACCCACTGTGCCAGGACATTCAGTATCAGTAGCAAGCTTGCAGCTGGGGGAAAGAGCTGGTGAAAAGGTTTCTAAAGGTCACGTTGTAAGGAAAGGAGGTGATGGAAGAAGATTGAAGAAGTAACAGAAAAAAGTTGTAACCTTTGTCACCTTTTCTTCTAATCATGTGTTCACTGAAATTTTTTTTGCATCATTTGTTTTTAAATGTTTGTTTCTAAGCTGTTCCTTTACTTCTGAAAGGAAATGATATGGTCATTATTATTATGGATGGATGATCCATGGGTTTGTCTGGAGACCATAAAGTAAGTAAAGTTTGTCCCGCTATGTGCCATGTAGGCGCTTGGGGTGAGAGGAGGTATAGCTCCTCCCTTCCTTGACCTCGGCACTAGATGGGGGTGAGTGGTCAGCATCACACCCCGGCCGGCTTTACCCCCGGGAAAGGACCCCGGTACCCATTGTAGAGGAGGCTGGGTGGGCCCCAGACCCTAATTATGTATAGAGAGATGTATTTGAATGATCTGAAACAAGAAGTTGCTTTATAATATGACATTAGTTGGGCATAAGAAAACAATTATGGGCTGGAATTGAATGGGACACATCAGCTTCTGGTGTATGCTGTTGGTATTAGGTTGTTGGAGGAGAACACAAATACCATAAAAAAAACACTCAGGTAGATGGTTGTTAGGAGGTTGGTGTAGAAGTGAACACAGGGAGCACAAAGTATATGTTCATGTCTTGTCAGTAGCATGCTGGACAAAATCGTAATGTAATGGTAGATAATCCCTTGAAAAAGTGGCAAAGTTCAGATATTTGGGGATGTTGGTAACAGATAAAATTTGCATTCACAGAGAAATTAAAAGTAGATTAAACTCAGGGTATGCTTGCTTCAGAATCTTGTATCTCCCATCGTCTGTCTATTAGCATAATGATTAAAATAGTTTTTCCAGCAGTTTTGTATGTGTGAAACTTGGTATCTCACAAAACAGAAGAACTCAGATTAAGGTTGTTTGAAAACAGGCTGCTGAGGAGAAATATTTGAACCTGAATGGGATTAAGTGACAGAATGCTGTAGAAAATTTCATAGTGAAGGACTTCTTAGTTTTTACCAAATGAGGAAATGCACACACAATTTTTGTCAGAAATCTGAATGTGAGAGTCCACTTTTAAGACTTGGGCATAGATGGGAGGATAATATTAAAATTAATCTTAAGGAAATAAGGTGTGGATGATGCAGGTGGTACATAAATACTGTTCTGATTTTTCTGTTATCAGAAACACGAGTGTGTCCAAACACAGACTTCCTGTGTAACAGCACTGGACGATGTATTCCATTGACATGGGCATGTGATGGAGAGGAAGACTGTAGTGATGGTTCTGATGAAAGTATAGAAGTGGGCTGTCTGAGAGGAGATATGACAATGTGCCCACCAAACCAGTTTCGATGTGCAAATCATCAGTGCATTGATGAGGTACATTCAGTGGGACAGAGAAGGGAATTTGAAGGAGTTCTAGCAGTACAGTATTGATGAGGATGAATTTTACAAATAATGTATAGCCTGTTTATTTATTGTATTTTTTTCATGAATATCAAATATTCTCATGTTGAGTAGCCTGTCTGTGACACCAGACATTTCAAGTAAAGTAATTTTGGTTTACCTGCAAATCCAACAGGCTCTTCTCTATTGTTTCACTATGAATTGCAGTAACAACCAAAATATCTGTGTTTTTTTTAAATCTGGACCATTTTCCTTCCCCTTCTTCATTTCTGCATTATACGTGGTCCTGCTAGTCAAGCATTGTAGTTATCACATCACTAAACTGTTAAATCGAGCCAGCAGCCCCAAAGTATTGGGATTTAAATCTCATATGATCAAGGTAAATACAATTAATCTGCTCACTCATCAAATCACATTTTAAACCCATCATATGAGCATGTATGTAAAATAAAGAACAGAGTGAAAGTGTGCAGTACATAACTTTTAAGATGCCTCTGCCCCAGCAATCAGACTGTGACACACTCCCAGTAAAGGTTAAAGAATGTTTTAGTATTAAGTTTGAAAGTTTTGAATGTTATTACTGACATCTTCAAGCATTGCATCTTCATTCCATATAACTATTCTGTAAAACTGTGATGGAAATATATTATTTAAATATGGTGTATGTGTATACACATCTTATATTTTATTAAAAATTTGTAGTCTGTAAGTAGGTATATGATCACTTTACAAGTGATATATATATATATAAGTATGATAAGTGTCTGTTTCGATGGATCTCAAAAAACATTTTGTAGTTTTGCAGCGTGTTTAATCCAAGATGACATTTTCAGAACTTTATTGCACATGTTATGTATGCAGAATTATTCACATGCTTATATGTCTTGTTATTGACTGTCTTTATATGATTTACTATCTGCTCATGTCTTAATGGCTGATTTATTGTGACATGTCTTCATTTTGCTCCATAAACAACTGCACTGTTGGCCATCAGACATTAAGACATGAGCAGATGGTTTTTAAAATTATGTAAAGAGAGTAATGAAATGTATAATTTCTAACACAGTGTGACACTCCAATACAGTCTTATGAACGTGCTTTTTATTTGCTTTCTTAAATAGGAGTACTTCTGTGATAGAGATGATGACTGTGGAGATGGGTCCGATGAACCACTGTATTGTAATAAGGAGTGTCGCAGTAATGAGATGGCCTGCAAGAATGGTAAATGCATTCTTGCTGTGTGGAAATGTAATGGATTTGACAACTGTGGAGACAATTCAGATGAGGAAGACTGTCGTGAGTACAGAACTTTTGAAAAGTCGTAATGTTTTATGTTCTTTGCACAATGTGCATGAGGGCTGGCCAATGTCTGTCTGGCTGCAAGGTTCAGCTTGAGAGTTAGTGGGTAGATTTGGGTGAAATTTGGTATGGACACTGAAATTGGAGCCTATACTAAAATGTAGTTTTCCAATTTTCTGCAGTCAGTAATACCAACATGGCTGATGAACGAACTTCTGAGGTGAAATTGACGCTAGAAGCATTTGTAGTAGGGCTATTCTATGATGTATGGGTATAGAATTTCAGAAAATACAGAACTTTGATGTGTAAATTTCATGTATTATATAAAACAACGCAGTGGCTGCATGAAAGAGAAAAATATCTTGACTTGACCAGGATTAAATCCCATGTCCACATGTGTTTGAGCTCAGTATGCTTAATGTGCTTTAGGACATGTTGGTATTCATTTACATTACTGTAAGAAGACATTAAAATTGTGTGATTTGTGTAGTTGGAAACTAAAGTTGCCTAAGGAAGATAACTGATATAATCTTTTATTAATAATTGTTCTTTAAAAAGTAATAGGTCAAGAGACATTTCAAGACATATCATAAAATTACAAATAACATGTTACAGTGAAACCTCTATCCATCGTTCCCCGAACTATCGTTTTCCCGGATGCATCGTCCGTTTTGTTCGGTCCCGGATACATCCCATATAAAATAATGTTACATTTTCCCGCTTCTATCGTTCCTCGAACTATCGTTTTATCACGTCAATCGTTCAAAAATCTTAGTCCTGGCCCACAATTTTCCCGCATTGATCGTTTCTGAGAAATTATAATGAAATTTACCCGATGTTTTTAGAATTTAAAATGCTGAGTTTTGAGATTAATTAATACCGAAAGACGCACAATGTTTTTGGAATACACAGTAGCAGTAACCTGTTACGTCGCCCAACCAGCCGTTTCCAGTGGTTCAGTGTCTTCTACAGCTACGTTTCGTCGAGTTCGGCAGTAATAGTATTTCCATTCTTCCTGTTATTGTTCCAGTCTATATTTTTGTTGTTGTTCCCGTAAATATTTTGTTATTCCTGTTACTCGTGTTCATTATTTTGCTATTAATCCTGTACCATGTCTCGCCCAGTAAAGCAAGTCAGAACTCTTCATGAAAGATTAAAAATCATAGAAGAAGCGGAGAAGAATCCATTTGAAAAAAAGAATCGACATTGCTAAACACCTTGGATTAGCACCATCTACTTTAAATTCAATAGTTGCAAAGAAGAAAGACGTGATTAAATTTGGTGATTACGCGGCAGTAGACAGCGAGCTTGCCACATGCGGAGTCGACAAGGTTGATGAGTTGTGTAAAGATCGCGAAGGGGGTGGGAGCGGTGAGGAAGAGGAAGACGACAAATGCGAGCCTGAAGCTGTGCCTAGTTTTGCCGAAGCACACGCTGCATTGGCAAAAGTGAAGTCTTTTTATGTGCATAATATTATTGAACGTGACGAGGAAAACATTTTGAACGTGGAAAGGGCTCTGTTTGGCCTAAAACGTAAAGTTTTGACAAACCAGTTGTCCATTAAAGACTTTTTTTTTTGTAAAAAGAAGTAACTTTGAAAGAGAAACATTCAGGGTTTTTTTTTAAATTTTTAATGCTTTCCCGCAACTATCGTTTTCCCGTATTCGTCGTTTTTATTTCCCACCCCTGCCAAAAACGATGCATCGAGGTTTCACTGTATTGCATTTATTGATCTCTTTGTAATATAAACACATTTGTGCGTATTTGGTTATGGATTACACCTTTTTCAGTTTTGTTGTGTTATGCTCATTGCTTTATCTCAAAACACCATTATTAATATTTGAGGCATTTTGGAGGCTTTTCTTTTTTTCATTTGTAACAGAGCTTAATGTAGACATTTTCTTTTGTATCTGAGATTTCGCAGACCTCTGGCATGCACTAAATATGTCTTTATTGGATAGCATGTTTGATAAGACTAAAATAAGTGTGCTCTGTGGCATCATCATGTCACAGCAATTCTTCATACCATGTTAAGAATTCTACCATGAGGTGAAACCAGAAGCTTTTGGGTTGTACCTGATAAATTGCATTCAAGCATATTAAAATTCTTGAATGTAAATCAGTGTGGACATAAATTTTATTTAAATGTATCAAAATTTATACATATACATTTATATAGGACTCTTCTGCATTCATGGAAAGGTATTTTGTACTTTGTTGTGTTGGCTAGAATCACTTCACCCCATTTCATTATAAATTAAGCCATTTCAAGTCCTTTATTTTGAAAGTTCTGCACTATTTCTTTTTCTTGACTGTCATTGTGTATGTGGTTTAATATCCCTTCTTTCCATAAAACATTAGTTATCATGGTGTAGTTTTTGTCTCATTACCATGTGTGTTTATCTGTTTTGTTATGTATTTTAGATGTTATGTAATCGAAATTACCTGAATAGGGTGACGTAAGTTTACATTCCATTTGAAGTTGTTTGTTTTACAGAAAACAGTAGTACGTTGGATGGGTGCCAAGGCGCAGACATATTCAAGTGCAACAATGACTTGTGTATTAACGAGACTTTGCTGTGTAATGGGGAGAATGACTGTGGCGATTACAGTGATGAGGAACGATGCAGTAAGTTGAGTTTACTAGCAGTGTTACACTGCAGCAAAACATAAAAGCTTAGCTCAGTGCTGTATATTTGGAATTTTGTCATCTGATGTATGTAGACTTTATTAATTGAAACTATGTCTATTTTCATTTTCCTACCTCATGCTTATGTTACTATGTTACAATGTATATTTGTCCCTCAATTTATGAACATATCTTATTCGATGAAAACTATTCACTAGATGAAAATTTGTATATGAAAAATGAAATTTCCATGAATTTTAATGTTAGAAATTCTGACTGATTCTCAACTTCCAGAAGAGTTACCCATTATTTTTCCCACAGAGTTTAGAATACAATAGAGGTGTAAAAATAAGAACAGTATTCCTTTTTTATACTAGCTGCTACCTGTGTAACCCTGAAAAGCACTATTACAGTGTTAAACATTTTCATTTGCAGCAGTTACTATTGTTGTAGTATAAACATCAGGACTTACTGTATTCCTCCACATTTAATAAATGCAAAGTGAATGCTCTGGAATAGGAGAGGTATCTGCAAAATCAAAACACGTGGTGATAGTGAATTCGAACTGTAATCAAGTAAAATGTAATAAAACCTCAATATAGCAAAATTTAGGGCATTTAATGTAAAAACATTTTATCAACACTCAGTAGTTACTCATTTAGCCAAAATAAAGGAACATTTGTATCTAAACAGTGACTAATTTTGTTTTAGATATCAATGAATGTGAAGACCATAAACCATGTGCTCACATCTGCAGTGACAAGAAGGTTGGTTATGAATGTCTGTGTCATCCTGGCTATCAAGTTCATTCAAAGGATCCACATCTGTGTTCTGATATTGATGAATGTACAGATCGACCCTGCAGTCAGGTGTGTCGTAATGTGCTGGGCTCCTATGTCTGCTCATGTGTTAATGGCTTCGTGCTGCGAGCAGATAAGCACTCCTGCAAAATCAACTCCAGTAAGCAGTGATTCATGTCGATGTTACATAGAAATGCAGACAACTATGACTGATATGAAGTTATTCAGTAGATCATCCCAAAAGAACTTGGGGGAAGGGGGGAATTCTTATAGGAGAAAATTTTTAACCACCCATATAATAACTTCTTCATGGTTGCCCGCTTTTACTAGTGTTTGTTATCTGTTTACTTGTTGGTTGATTTCTCTCTTTATATATATATATTAATTTATTTAATAAGTATCTGCATATTTATTTACATATTTCCCTGTTAATCTCTGTGTACACACGCACACGCGTGACCTGAGTGAGGTGAAGTGACAGAAGGTTGGAGGAGATCTGTAATTTGTGTTCTTCATGAAATATTAGGAGGGTGAGCAAATGGTATAGTTTTCTGACAGTGATGAACTTCAATGGAGGAAGAATAAGGATGAGATGGGTGGGTCAAGTAGTGTGCATGGGGTCAATACTGAAATGCCATTGATATGACTTATTGTCCGGCCTTATCTCCTGGACCGTCTGCACTTTCTATGCAAACATGTGTGACTAATTGTGCAGATGTCTGTACAACATTGTATGTGATACCTGCAGTTCTCTGGACACTTGACAGATGGATTTAGTTGGGCTTTTATGGAATGCATGGCGGATTTGTTTTGCCTTGTCAGACACATTCTCCCTTACACCTTCATATTGGTTGTGAACACTCCCTGTTATCAGAAATTTGTTAGGCCAGGCCTTGATGGTTTTCTTATCTGGTCCATTGCTTCCATAAAATTGAAAGCATCTTCTTTGTACTAAACTGAAAGACTTTGTTTCTGTATATCACGTAACAACCTGTGCTTACTGTTGAGACACCGTTTTCTGTTTAGTGACTGCAATGCTGCCACAAAACAAATTTAAAGGGAATCAATATAAAAATACCAACAAAACTTCATAAAGATAACACAAATAGTAGGCGTATCTTCCTCAGTACATAAAGTGGCAACTTCATTGTTATGCATTGAAATTTTCTTTTCCTGATGTTGCGAATTGTAATTTTTTTTTTAGTTGTTAACAGTTTTCACACATTGATGGTCAGAAATGGGAGAAGGTTTGACAGGGACATTATGTATATTTATTCGTATTCTTAGCTGTGACTTTTGCATTCGGGTTCTTAAAGAACTCCTTAAACTTTGTTCAAGTCTCTGGCTGTTTTTTGTTATGAATATATTTGCCTTGGATCGCAGACTGTGTTGAACTTTTGGTGTTGGAGGGAGAAATGCCTGCTTACCTCTTCCAATCCATTTCAGTCCATTAATCTTGACAGGCCACTTCTTTAAGATACATTTTAATATTATCTTCCCATTTATGCTGTGAGGTCTGTTCCATACTACTTCTAATTTTCCCTTTTCAAGTTACTGTGAATCATTATAGAATACTTTTGCAGGTATTGATCCGTCGCTGATATTCACAAATCGATACTACATCCGAGAGCTGGATCTTAATGGACGCAGTACTCTTCGTGCTCATAATCTGACAAATGCAGTTGCTCTGGATTACGACTGGGCAGAACAGTGCATCTACTGGTCTGATGTGACTGCACTGGGAAGCAGCATTAAACGATTCTGTGGTACTGGTGATGGTTCCTACCAGGTAACTCTGTGCTAATGTAACGAAGAGGCATAGTAACAGTGTATTTTGTTTTACATGGTTCTAATCATTACCATTGCCAGCTACTCTCAGCCCTTCATAACAGATGTCCAAGCAATTGTTTTGAGAAAGGACTGTTCAGAACTGTCTTGTTATGCTTTGGCATTGTGAACAATGTGAGAAATTTTATAGTAGGGAAGGGTCTGTTGTGTGGCATTAAATTATCAGAATGTTATTGAACATGACTGACATGCATAAGTTTTTGGCAGACAAATTACTGCAGCCAAAGTCTGAAAACATCAATAAACTAGAGGATAAACATGTATTTAATTTACTAACAGAAATGTAATCCTTGCAAACTTATGCCTGGATCTTTATTTTTGGTCAGAGTACACTGATTGTAAATGGTTTCTTACACTGCAAATGCTATTAATGATTCTTTAATTTATACACTGACATAATTTTTTATGCTGGTGAAAGTAAAGTTTATTCCTGTGGCATCTTCGTGTGTCTCTGTATGATTGTGATCCCATTTCATGGTGTCTGTGTGCTAGTTCTCAAGAAATATTCTACTGAGTAGGATTAAAATATACATGTGTGGAAAGTAGTGGTGTCATTTTATGTCTTATTCTTTCAGTTTTTGCTTTCATATTTTAACCCATTATATCATTGTATAGTGAATTCCAATAAATGTTACTTACATGATTAGTTCAGCATACTTTAGAGATTCCTTCTTAATTAATATCTTTTGTTGTATTGGATTAAGCTCGTTTAAAAGTCTATAGTTACTCAGAGAAATCTTGTCTTGTTGTGCCCAAACATTAATTTCTTTGTTCACAAACACATGCCATTGGACCCTCTTGTGGGACAATGAAATCTAGTCTCTCTCTCTCCCCCCTGCCCTACATGGTGCATATGTGTATCACTTATTCTTACATGTGCACAGGGATTTTTGAACCACTCTATATTTCAACCAAAACTCTGTACACAGTGCACTTTTGGTCCCTTGTATTCTATATGTCCTGTCCATCACATCTTACTTATTTTATTTGCCTTAAAGATACCACTGAATATTTATACCTACCAGTTTCCACCTCCCTGGGTTTGGTATGACAACAGTTTCATTAGTAACTGTGTATTTGTAGGTGTTGCACTCAGCAACTCTTCAAAATCCTGATGGTCTTGCTGTTGACTGGGTAAGCAGAAATCTGTACTGGTGTGACAAAGGACTGGATACTATTGAGGTTTCCAAATTGGATGGGCGTTACCGCAAAGTTTTGATTAACACAGGACTGCAGGAGCCACGAGCCATTACCCTTGATCCAAGGAATGGGTAAGTAATTTATTGTACCTGTCTCAGTGCAACTTGATTTCCATCTGAAATCATAAAGCCTACTTTCCTAACTACAGATCTTCCATCCTATAACTCTTGTGTCATTAATTTCATGTTTAGGTAATGTAAGTTTATTATCTAACAATAAAATACTATTTAACTGGTTGGTTAGTGCATTGAACTTGTGAACACACAGTCATTGGATCAAATTCTAGTAAAAGTCAATTCCTTATTGCATAAATTATAATTCCCTAAAATTAGTAGACAATTTTGTGTAATAAAGCACACTGGCAGAAAAAGAATTTATATAAAGTTAAATATATATCTTCTGCAAGTAACAGTCTTTTTGCTTTCAAGAAAACCACATTGCATATACAAACTCCTAAAATGAAGTGAAAAATTTGTCATGCACAACCATTTTTATTATTTATTTGTTAAAATTCTGAATGTTGACACTCTTATCATCTGACAAAACAAACAGTTATAAGCAAAATCAATGCATATAACTTTAAGTAACCACAGATAATGGCTTCTTCCCCATTATAAAAATACCTGTCATATTTACATCTGCCATCACCTCTGGAGTTTTGTAAACATTAGTTCTTTTTTCTTCTACTAACATAATAAAGAATAAAGTCTACTGACTGTCTTCTGAGTTTCTGCAAGGACCTCTGAAATGTTGGTAAACTTCTACCAGATTGCATGGCACCACAACCCAGAAAACAGCTTTCTTTTTACTCACTGCTGCAAGAATCTAATATCCTACTTAATGCCTTCTATTTGAAAGCATACACTGTTGCCTTCAGGTTTGTTATGTGAACTCAAATGTAGATGGTTTCTCATCAGAAATGTTTTATTGGTATAGAGCTTATAAACTATTGGAATAGCAACAGTATTGTAAGATGCATGAGTTAAATAACATACTTCTTAACTTTACTTTCATGCAACTATCTAACTAACTCCCTGGTAGCAGAACTTGCAGGTCCAACACCAACAACACAAAAGCCTGCCAGCAGACATGATCCTTACTTTCTTGTAAATAACTTAAATCTTAATTGTCATATTTTTAATGGGAATAGTACCTTCTTCTGGAATTAGAATAACAAATAAGATTTTTTTTTGTCTTATTATGAGTTCTCTTGTATAAAAGCAAATATGTTTTTCTGCAGTTACATGTACTGGACAGACTGGGGAGATACACCATATATTGGAAAGGCTGGAATGGATGGCTCAGACCAGAGGATACTAGTCAATGATTCACTGGGCTGGCCAAATGCTCTGACCATCTCATATGAAACAAATGAACTGTTTTGGGCAGATGCAAGGGAAGATTATATTGCAGTCTCGGATTTAGAAGGCATGAACAGGAAGATAGTGCTTAGCAGAGGTAAGAACTGTTGCATTATAAATACAGTGAAACCTCTATCCATCGTTCCCCGAACTATCGTTTTCCCGGCTGCATCGTCCGTTTTGTTTGGTCCTGGATACATCCCATATAAAATAATGTTACATTTTCCCGCTTCTGTCGTTCCTCAAACTATCGTTTTATCGCATCGATCGTTCAAAAATCTTAGTCCCGGCCCACAATTTTCCCACAATGATCGTTTCTGAGAAATTAAAATGCTGGGTTTTGAGATAAATTAATACCGAAAGACGCACAATGTTTTTGGAATACACAGTAGGCGGCACTTTTCATTCTTCTGGTTCATCTCGTGTCTTCTACAGCTACGTTTCGTTGAGTTCGGCAGTAATAGTATTTCCATTGTTCCTGTTAGTGTCCGGGAAGGGGGTGGGAGAGGTGAGGAAGAGGAAGACGACGAATGCGAGCCCGAAGCTGTGCCGAGTTTTGCCGAAGCATTGGCAAAAGTGAAGTCGTTCTTTTATGCGCGTAATATTAGTGAACGTGACGAGGAAAACATTTTGAACGTGGAAAGGGCTCTGTTTGGCCTAAAACGTAAAGTTTCGACAAACCAGTTGTCCATTAAAGACTTTTTTGGTAAAAAGAAGTAACTTTGAAAGAGAAACATTGTTTTTTTTAAAAAAATTAATGCTTTCCCGCAACTATCGTTCTCCCGTATTCATCGTTTTTATTTCCCACCCCCGCCGAAAACGATGCATCGAGGTTTCACTGTACTAGTGATTCTATAAAGGTTTGTGGCAGTGGTTGATTTATGGTAGGAATGCTATAGCTGGACATTGTCCTGATGTACACCATGTTTCAGGAGTTATGACAAAACTATTTCTAAGGTGCTGTGGTGATCTAGTGGTTAGGTACTAGGCTAGTATTTAGATGTCACAGGTTCAATCCCAGCTGCTGTCACTAAAAGTAATTTTAAAAGGTTAAGAAATGTCAGCATGACAACAAACCATCTGAAAACAGGAATAGGGTCAACTCCCAAAGCATTGTGTACTTCATGCATATACTGTGGACAGTGTTCAACACAATGTTTGTATAACAGACTGTAATTTCTCTTGGAAGGGGAAGTGGATATAAATGCTTGTGTTTTGTGTTGAATTTTGACACCTCTATTCTGGCTTTAATTTTCCATTTACTTGGTTGCCTTAATGAAGTCTGTCGGTCATGGTACAATCGAGTATGTTTAGTCATGGTCTCTTAAAATCTTCATTTATACTTGCACCTCTTTTTTACTAAGTTCTGTAAAACTGTTTTCATTAATAAATATAAAATAAATCTGAATTCCTCAGTATGCTTTATATCACATTTTATAAAACAACTCGCAAACCCTGAATTTTGTTTTTCAGGACAAATTAATTTTTTCTGAGATTTGTATACAGTAATGTTGTCACAATCCAGCTGTTTTGGTAATAATGAAATAGAGTCAAATGTAATAAGTTATATAATAAAGGAAGCAAAACACTTGATATTTAACATTGAAACATTTTACTGAAAGGAGTATGTAATTTGCATCATATAGGGTTTCTAGATGAGGATTTTCTATGTGTAGGAGTTTAACAACTTGTGCACTATATTTTGAAAATAAACTTTCAGTTTATCCTGAATTACTGCCTTAGGAATGTTCATTTATTTTTCTGAATGATTTCAGGATTTGGTTGTAGTAGGAAACATATACCATCTAGGAATGCTTTAATTGCATTTTATACAAACTTTTTAGTAACTTAATAATATGGGAGGGATAGAAGGTTGTTAATGAATGTTTTATCAGATTATGTTTTTATTACAGTTGTCCAGATTTGGCAACTGAAATGTTGTCCTAATTGTCTGTATGTACACTTGAAATATATAAGTAAAAATTGATAATCCTGAATTGTGTGATTTGTCATTTGACTATATTAAAATATTGATGCTATGGAAATGGTGGTTATATTCTTGACTTTTTTTTTTATAAAGTCCATAAATTGAAGACATACTATAAGCATAGGTTCTGTCTGTCTTCGTGTTTCATCTCCAAAACCACTTTCTACAGTAAATTACCATTAAGATCATTGAAGATTTTAAATTTACAAGAGTTGTATTTGAAAAATGTGTGTATATTATGTGGATCTATGCCATGTATGTTATTCACAACAACTGGAAACTGCCTTGTACACTGTGAAAAATTTGGAGTACTAATTGGGAGCAATGTAATTTAGTGACGTGCCTTAGCGTGTTATGAATCTAAGATTTGTAATACCGGTACTTCTCATTAAATGCATGTCCTTAAAAGCCAACTTTATTTTTAATGCACTCAACTAATTTAGACTGATTTAAATTAATAATGCTCATTTTAATGTAAATTGTTTGCTGGCTAATTGAGGGAGGTGTGGAGGAGGGGAGTATGGGTGGAGGGAAGAAGAGAAAATTTTGTTTGGGTTTTGTGCTTGTACCCACTGTGATTTTTTTTTTTTTTTTTTTTTTGATCATAGTTGTTACATAATTTGAGGAATACCTTTATTATTTTGATTTCACAGTTGATTTGTATTGGTGGCTTGTTTTGCAGAGAGAGATCCTAAAGTTATGTTGCATCACATCTTTGCCTTAACTGTACTGGAAGATTATCTGTATTGGACAGACTGGGAAACGAAAGCTGTTAGACGATGCCGCAAGTATAATGGCACTGACTGTAGCACCCTGACAACAACAGTACATCGTCCCATGGATATACACGTGTACCATCCACTACGTCAGGCTGAAGGTGAAATAGGACAGTTTAGTCTTTATTGTAATAATATATTTTGATATCATAATTATTTATTTCTGTGCTTAAGAAATGTCTTCTCCCACTAATAATATCCTAATAATCTTTTGAGCGCAGAGGCCAAGAAATTGGTTTTGAAAGGCTCAGTTGTGGTAAGCCCCAAAGTTGCAGGTTACTGCCAACTTACAGGGGTCACATATGATTTGACTAACTCCAGTTTTTCGTCAGAGTTTGAAGGTTTTTGAGAATGGTGCATTATAATATGTAATATTGTTCTTTTGGACTTTGTCCATCATCTAAATTATATAATTATGAAACTGCAGTGTTTCAGAAGCTGGTTTCTGCTTCTTTCAGGTAAAAAGGTAAAAGAGGACAGATAGCATATCTGTTGGTCCCCCTGGTTGAGCTAGTCCCAGACCAGCTTGTGAAATGCATTTTTATAGTTTAATAATCCTCCTGTCTGTGATGCCTTTGCTGAAAATTACAGCCTAGCTAATTTGACATTTTGGTATAAAATGTTCACACAGAATAGACTGTAGCTCATCTTAGGAACTTTATTCAATTGACTGTGCTGATACAAATCCTTTGGCTGTTCTGTAAACATCAGTCAGAAGGTGAAGGGCAAAAAGTGACATTCTTACTGATGTAGGTACATTTGACTACTGTAGTATCTTCCTCTTTTACAAACTGAGAGTGTTGCCCTAGGACTGCAAGTGGGAACCTTTGAGACACTGCAATGAGGTTCAATTTGATCTTGGTAGGTATTCTACATAACTTCCAGGAACAACTGAAAATCCTTGAAAAGAAATTACATATTATTAGAAATACAAAAAATTAAAAAAAAATAAAAATACTTAGCTTACCTGAGATTACTCAGTTCTTAAATTTAAATTCCTAGAGATGTTATAATTGTCTGTTTTTTAGTGCCTGACAACCCATGTCTGCACAATGGTGGCTGTAGTACACTGTGTCTGTTAACCCCAAATCATGGCTACCAGTGTGCATGTCCAGAGAATTTTGTCCTGGATGGAGATGGAAAGAGCTGCATTGCCAACTGCACCACTGCGCACTTTGTGTGTGATTCCACTTACAAATGCATCCCATTCTGGTGGAAGTGTGACACGCAGGTATAAAATGTCTTGCATAATCAGACTCATTATGACTTATTAATTTTTACCTTGGGCTTGGGATTTTGTACTCAACTTAACCAAACAATATAGAGATATACCAACCCAAAGGCAGGCCCGAACAGATCAAACGGTTGACTCTTACCACTATCCACCCATTGGCTTTCGCTCAGAACCATGCACAATCTATGGCCAGAGATGTAGGTGGGTCAGTTTGGGCACACATTTAACTAGTCTTGATAATGAAGACGGGGATGGTCCTTGAATTGTCGGCTTCTTTTAACCATCTGACACGGCTGGTAGCCCAACAGGATTTTATTATTTACTGTTGCCATGAAAGCTTCACATTATAAACTTAATTGTTGTGCCAACCATTAAACATTTTTTAAATTATATTAGTAAACAAAATTGCATTGGATATCAAAGGAAAATTTGTTCAACTAGAACTAGTTTTATGAAAAAAATTGTTTAAAATTGTGGTTAAACATTTTTATAGGGCTTGTGAAAAGTCAGTTTGGAAAGAACAGTTTCTTATATTGTAATACATTTATTTAAATATCATGCAGCTCTGCTATCAATAGTAGTGCTACTCTAGCAACAATTTTAAATTTGTGAATGTCAGCATTTTATTATGGGTTATAAAACGTATTTAGTGTCTCCTAAATATTTAATGACTACGGCATATTTGTTGAAGAACGCCAGCTATTTCCCGTTATAAAAACTGGACAGTGTGGAATGGAAGAGTTCTTTACAGTAAATTAGCCCTGAGAAACAGTGATAGATACAGATATACTTTCTCAGTGAAAAGTAAATGGTAACTGGTTGTGTCTAAGGATTTTAAGATAGCATTGTTGGAGAAAATATATTAGAATACTTTCATTAGTTTGATTATGGATCTTCTCTTATGTTTTGGAGACTTTGCATTCCAGGATGATTGTGGTGATGGCTCAGATGAACCTAATTTCTGCCCCAAATTTGAGTGCATGCCAGGACAATTCCAGTGTGAAAACTCACACTGCATCCATCCATCCCAGCTCTGCAATGGCGAGTCAGAGTGTCATGATGGTTCAGATGAAGTGGATTGTAATCAGGTTAGTAAGAGGGTTACTTATTAAAAACAAGTATTCCATAGTTAATGTTGGGTTTTTTCAGTCATAGAGAGACAGCCTTGTCACTACTATTTTATGGTAGAAAGTGTGACTCTTGACACCATGGTGTGGCATAGAGAGTAGTTGTGAATATATTGATTAAGCACTTACAGACGGCTGACAATGGGTGGTCCTCCTGCTTGGGGTGGGGGGTTATGAAGTCTGCACCATAGAAATGAATGCATTGAGAAGTTCCTTTGGACTTCGACAAGTTCTTTCAAACAACTTGTAAAACAGATAGGGTTGAATTTCAAAGAAGCTGAGTGGAAGGATGTGAGCTGAATTCATTTGACCATTGACAGAATCTTTTGAAGATGGAAATGAACATTTATCTTCTTTAAAAGGCAGGGAATGCTTGCCTAGCTGAGTGACTGTTATCTTCTCAGGAAGGACTTTTTTTTTCTGGTGTTAGTTAATTTGGTATCTTATAGTTTTCCTCCAATGAATATGTGTTTCTCTCTCACTGTTTGCATCATCTTTCAGAAATTTATGGAACTAGGATTTATTTTTTTCTTTATTGAAAAACAAAAGCAATTCCAATGCACAAAAATTCAATAACATGAATTCATTCTACACACTCGTCTGCATGATAACTGTGAATTTTGTTCTGGCAAGTAGCAAACAGTGAAATTGAATTTTTTCAGTATTCTTTTCAGTTTGAGCAGAGACTGTAACAAGAATTTGATTCGGACTTACTTAGAAAGTTGATTTGTATCATGAATTCATTCTGGAAAAGATTGTTGTTCTTGTAAAGTCAACATAAGAGTAAGTATGATCTTCATTGACCATTTGCAAGCCTCAAAGTATATTAAGAAGTTTTCATTACATCGAAACATGTGGTATTTTGATATTAAATAATTAAAAGTCATGTATAGTTCAAAGTGTATTGTACTTTCTGTTGCTTGGTTCTGTTTTCGTGTATACTGATTTATTGCAGTTTTTGTATTTTTATTGTACTATGACTTGTTCCACATATGGGTGATTTAGATTATAACTGTCCGCCTTCTTCAGTTCTTGCTCCATCTAGCTCAGGTACTCGGGATCGTTAACGGGGATTGAATGTGGAATGAAGAGATAGCAGTTGACTGGAACTCTAAGTGTACCTTTATTATATGATTTCTTTAAAACACACGCTTATAAAAGTTTTTAGCCTTCTTCTTTCAAGATACTCTCTACTACTGCTGCTACTGGCTCACTAGTTTCATTCCTTTGAGAGCACAATCCCCCCCCCCCTCCCCCCCC
>NW_019059723.1:483628-493759 GCF_000696155.1 Zootermopsis nevadensis | reverse complement strand
TTGCCAACCTCTCATGCTTTCAGAAGAGTGCATATTATGCAGGAATCAAAATTTTCAACAGTCTACCATCAAATCTCACAAGTCTTGTAAATAAGAAGGAGCAATTTAAGGTAGCATCAAAAAGATACTTAATTACACACTCCTTTTACTCTGTCAATGTATTTATGTTGTTTACAAATAAGTAATAAATTTTTTTTGTATGTAATGGGTAGATCTATTCGTAGCTTATCATTTCTGTAGGTGAATACTTTGTTTTGTATTATGTGAAATTTATATAATAGTACGAATTGTACTTTATAATATGTATTGTATTATTATTATTTTTATTATTATGACTTTTTCCACATCCTATTGTCATCTGTCGTATGGATCCATGGAATGTAAATAAATTATTATTATTATACTGTTCCATATTAGTATGTATTTACTTATGGTTCTTAAACACTTTATAATTGTAAACATATAATGCACATGATTCTTAGTATCACTATAGGTGCATCATTTTAATGTATACTTCTTAATATGATTTGTTTCTATCTAATATTTTTTGCTTTAACATTTCTTGTCTCTCTATTATGGAGATGTAATACATACATGATAAGTTCTGTTTACTAATAATTTTGACAGTAAAATTCAAGATGGAGTTATTTATATTTAGTTGGATCTTAAAAATATAAACTTTATGCTTGACTGTTTTAAGACATTTTGACTTTATAAGAATTATCTGGCTTTGGCACTACAAATGAATAATGTTATTCTTGACAGATGCATTCCTGGCCGCTGGCATTGTGATTATGACAATGACTGTGGTGATCATTCAGATGAGGATGGCTGTGTTCCCCGGGAATGCTCTGAATCAGAGTTTCGCTGCGGTGATGGTCGATGCATACGTGGAGTTCATCATTGTGATGGGGAATATAATTGTGATGATCACAGTGATGAAAATGATTGCAACACAACCTGCAGCCAGTTCGAATTTCAGTGCCAGAACCCACATTACTGCATATTCATGTAGGTTGCGCTTTTCCACTCATGTTAATCTCCAGGTCTCCAGTTTTTTAGTTAAGTTCAATTTGTAATTTAAAATCATGTAATGATTCCAATGTGAAATTTATAAAGTGACTGGTATGTTTTTTTTAAATTGTATAATAATGTTTTTTCCACCTATGTAATGTTCAGAAATTGGTGGTGCTATTTTTCTTGCAGTAATGAAGTTCTCATAAGTCATACTTGTTTTGTTGCTGTTACATTGTAAGTTGCCAGCTGCACTGCAGCAAGCAGTGTGACTATTGGCAACATGTGGACAAAGTGAGAGAAATAGTGCAGCTGGGTTGTAGAAAATGAAAATCGGGAAATCGTATGATTTCTCATTGGCTGACATTTGGCATGGTTAAGTTTACTGGAATGCAAACTAAACCTTGTTTCATACATATTCTACATGCATAACCTTAAGAAATTGATGGTTCCAATGATTTTGTTCACTATAATGTAGTTCTTGTTATAAGTTATACTTGTTTTATCTCAGTTGTTCTGTACCATTTTCTTTGTGAGAGCAAGGAAAACCACAGAAAATATCCTTCATCATGGCTGGTAATCCATCTTAGATTTGAAGTGGGTACATTCCATCTGAATTGTAATAGAAATGTTTATAATATCAGGTTTTATTCATGTGGAAATGACATGTGCATTTTACTATGCCACACTTATTATGCCAAATTTTTGTTAACAGAGAATGGAAATGTGATGGAGACACTGACTGCAGTGATGGTTCTGATGAAGCCAATTGTAATGAGTCATGTCCAGACAACCAGTTTACTTGCCAAAATAAGCAGTGTATTAGCCAGTCTTGGCGCTGTGATGGGGATGATGATTGTGGTGATAACTCAGACGAAACTCAGTGTGAGACTCTTGCTTGTCCTCCAGGTCGACACAGGTTAGTGTGCATACATATTGTGTGAACATGCTAGTGCTCATGCTTCTGAAAGTTGTATCCATGTTTTATGTTACAACAGTTGCAGCAAACAGCTACTATTAAAGTTAAATTGCTACAGAGAAAGATACAAGATAATTTTTTAAAAATCTATGACTAAGATAGCTGTCTCCGGGGTTGTAGCCACGAAAATCTCAAATCCTATCTGTAACTAACTTCATGGAGCAGAATCTTTTGAAAGTTAATGTGCACCTGTTCAATAAATTCCCCACATTTTATGGAATCCAAACGTTCATTTCAGTGTTCTTAAGAACCCACTATTGGTTAATATTCTCGGCCAGTTCAATCAAGTCCATTGCCCTAATATTGTTTTTTAAAGATCTGTTTTAATATTATCCTCCATCTATGCCAAGGTCTGCAAATGATCTCTTCTTGTCCTTTTTGATTTGGTAACCCTGCTAATTCTGTGCCACTCCTGTCCATGACTTCCTTCACTCCCACTAAATCTTGCATATACTTCAGTATTTCTCTTTCTATTGTTGTCAGTTGAACTGACTTCTAGACTCTTGCCATTCAAGTTCCAAATGTCATCCATAAATTAAATAATATTAAAGAGTTGGGTCTCTGTTTTAGGTGCAAGAATCATATCTGCATCTCTCCTATAAATATTTGTGATGGTATAAACAACTGTGGAGACTCATCTGATGAAGACCCTGCAACCTGTAAGTGAATTGAATTATCTTGTACAGATTAGAGTAGAATTTATTTTGCATAGTTGTCATTTTGTATGCATGCATATATGAAAAATTTTAAAATGGTGCATTCTGTCTTGCAAACATATTTTTCAATACATGATTCAAAAGACTATTGTGAATTAGGATATAGTATTTACTAATATCAGAGATTCAAGAAAATATCTGAAGTTTCTGTTAATATTAAGAGCACTTTGTTCTTTATGGGGCTGGCCGTTGATTTGTTATACTTGAAATAAGACACAGCACTAAACAATGCAGAAATTGAGATTATTACTTTCACTCATTACAGCTGTTTTGATGCAAAGACTAATTGTAGGGATAAACTGGCTTGCTGGCAACATGACACATGTAATTCTTGGATAGAAAGAAAAATGTAATGTGTTTTCTGTAAGAAGTTTATTTTCAGAACTTTTGCTTTCACCACACTTCTTTTTTGCTATTAAGCCATTAATATTATTGCCAGTTGTAATGATAACCATAAATTTATTTTGCATGTTAGTATAGGTTTAGATTGTTTGTTTGTTTCTTTCTTTATCTGTGTGGCAACTGTTAAATATGGTCTGAGGTTCTCATGGCGGTCAATATGGAGATGGCTGTCTTTTGGGTTGTAGAAGTTTACCGACATTTCAGAGGTGTTTGCTGCCCCCATTATCAGGACCAAGAGAAACTGGTTTTTTGTGCTTGGCTTACTCATTGCCATGATGATGGAGGCATCAAGGATCTCTGAAACACTGGTAAACATTTACCAAACTATGCAGTGCTACAACCCAGAAGTCAGCCATCTTCAGTATGGCGAGTTACACCAGTAAGTGATACGATATCCATAGCTTTTTTTATTTTGTTGATGCCTGGGTGATACCGTAAAGATTGGCTCTTGTAATTTAAACCCTCAACAGGCTATATTTCTCTTAAGTCACACTAGAAATTATGAAAAATTTACCATTGTATTTTCTTTTTTGAGAGCTACTGGTAGTCAAGACAGTAATGAACCTTCAGTTTCCATAAAAGGTATGAAATTTCTTGAGCATACTAATAGTTTGTCAAGAAGAGGACTCTGTTTCATGGAGTTCGGTAGTTGGTTAGTTGTTATATATATGTGTGTGTCCTTTGAATCAGAAACAAGCACAGAAACAGAAACTAATGTGTGGAAACATTAATTACTTCTATAAATTTCCATATGAAAATTTAAAACAGGAAAATGTATTCAGTTATTTTTATATGAGAGCTACAGATTAAGAGTATAGATGTCTTTCATTTACCTCTGCAGTATCAAAATGAAGCAGGTGAGACTGATTTTTACAAGGAATAACTATGTGTAGAATAAATTCCTCTCTGGCTACCAGCTGTGTCAGTGGTTGAATGGAGAAAACACCAACGTTTCAAGAACCATCTTAATCCTAATCCAGAGGGTACTGGAGTTCAGTATCATGGGGACCTGACATGGCTGGTAGCCTGAGAAGAATTCATTATACTTAGTTGCCATGAAAGTTTTACATCATACAAACTTATATTTGTATTTCTTGATGGTGAAAGCTTTATCACATGAGTATTTAAAGAGATTGTACACATTTTGAACCGAATTATATTGTTTGTTTATTTCTTTTATCTTTTGTCTGTTTTATTTATTCTCTTTTTATAGAGGGCAGGGAGACATAAGCTTGAAGAAATTTTCGTGATTTCTGTTTATGTGCCTGCCACACTTAGTAAGGATCACATACTAATTTGTGTAGAATCTTTGCAAGCCACATGGTCATTTGTTTGCAGGTCAACAGTCTGGCCACTGTGCTACTGATCAATTCAAGTGTGCCAACAAGAACTGCATTAGCAGCAAATTCCGCTGTGATGGATTTAATGACTGTGGAGATGGTTCTGATGAAGAAGACTGCATTCAACCACCATGTCATTTTGGAACCTGTTCACAGATCTGTGTAGAAAAGAAGGGAGGAAACTTTTCTTGCCACTGCGCTCCAGGTTTCATAGGGGAAGGAACATCGAGGAACAGGACTTGTTTGGCGAGAGGTAACATTTAGTTCAATATCAGGTCTTCAAGACCTCATTTCTATCGAGACAAACGCAGAAATATTTTAGGGCTGAGGGGCATCATGATTTGTCTAATGGATTGCTGATGACAGCTTCTGTGCTGTCTAAACTTATCCACTTGTTACTGTACTATATTTTTTTTTTTGTCATACCTATTTTTATTCATCAGATATAACTTTATTAAAATATCTTCTTTTCCATCCTACTTAAATATAAGTTTATTAAAATATATGAGACTAACATTTTACTTGTAGTTCTGTATGGGTGTAAAACTTGGTTTCTAACCCTAACAGAGGAGGATATGTACATGTAAAAAGATTTTGATTTTCTGCAGGTAATTCTGATGTGTACATGTAATTTTTCATTCCTTCCAAATGTAGGCAAATGAAGACTGACACAGCTTACGTCAAATTCATGTTTAATGTCTGTGCTTTCCAGGAAAACCTGCCCGCCTCATTGTTGCTGGTGAAATGGATCTAAGAGACTTGAATACGTACAAAGCTGGCGAAAACTCTCTAATCCATGCCCTTAGCAAATCATTTAATGACCGTGGTCAAAAAGTGGAGTCAGTGGATATATTATGGGATCTAACAAAGCCAACAATATTCTGGTCTGACCACCACAGCAAGATGATCAGGAGGTCTTATTTCTATGATTTGTCCTCAACATCGAATCAAACCCAGTCACGGAGAGTGCAGCGAGATGACTTGAACATTGTGGTAAGCGATCAGCAAGTCTTTTAAGGATCTAATACTTTTCTGATCCTTACATGAAATTTAAACAGATGTGAAACATTGTAGCCTGAAATTTGAATGGCATGCTGTAGCATGAGTGAAGAACAGTTAAGGGCTCATCCATGTCTCACATTTTTCAACAACAATGGTCCCAGAGGTCATTGTTATTGCTATTGCTGCTGTTCCTATAGACACTGTTGTTTTCCTTTTGTTTATTTTATTATTGTTGTTGGAGGTGGTTTTGGTGTCTATAATCTTACCAAAACACAACTTTTGTCATGGTACCATTCTTCTATCACGTTTAGTTTACGAGCTACAGAAACCATCTTTATTGGGACTTGAATGCAGAAGCTATCCTGACTGGAGGTTTTCATTATTTTCTGAAGGCTCTCCAGGTATAGAATGCTGAAATTGGCAGTCTTGTTAATTTGTTTTACATTGCAAGAGATATATCTTTGAGAGACTTTTTCCTCTGCCTTTCCTGTATTACACAACTGTATTTCAATATAGTGAAGGTAATTATAAAAATATCATCTCCCAACAAACTTTACAGAAGTTAAAGTTTCTCGTAAATCTAAGCATCATGCAATGAAGATGTGGGAGTTGAGAAGTATAAGATTTTGGCACTAGGTCACTAAATCTAGGTGAGTGGTTAGCTTGAGCCATTTTGCAGGTGGTTGCAAACAGAAAAGGCCTTGCTTCACTTGGGAGGATAGCCAGTAGCCAGTCACATAACCAATTTAGCTCTCTTGGTTTGGTATGCTTATGTACACGTTAATTGATTATCTATCACATTAATCACATTAGTTTGCATATTTATTACAACTACATTTTATTGAAACAGGCATTTCTTGAATACATGACACCAACATTCTATAGTGACGGAAATGTAATTATGTTCAGTCCAGCTTTCTTAGGTTTGAAAAATCTGAGCATTAAGTTGTGTGCACAGAGGGCTCCAAATTTTTCATTCTGTATTTTTGTCTTGAATATGTTACAACAATCCAAGCAGTGGGAATTCATTTCACACCTCTGCAAATGGAAAAAAATGTTTTTAATTCCATCCGTCTCTTGATCAGCCATTTCACAAGTGAATGTATATGTTTATTTTCAGGCATCAAACTTGGTAGACCCACGTGGACTGGCTGTGGACTGGGTGGGCATGCGTGTGTATTGGGTAGATGCAGGACTTGATGTGATTATGGTCTCTGAATTAACTGGAGATAAGAAATGTACACTCATACACACCGAACTGGATCAACCTCATGACATTGTTGTGGACCCTCAATCTGGGTGAGTTGTGTGTTTTACACACATGACTTGATTGGTGATTTCTACCACATTGATTAAGAACTGAAAGTTAATGATTCACTGTAGAGTGTGAAACTCTAGTGAAGGCAACAGAATCTCACTCTTCTTTCTAACATTCTTGAGGACTGTGACTATTAACGGTATTTACAGCATTACTGTTGCATAAGTTCATAAAATGCTAAACACTGAACCATTTGTTCAGGTTGTTTCCAAAAGATGCTGCACTTTTTAATTGCATATATTTACCAAATTATGTGACAAACATAATCATGTATCATGTCCCTGAACACAGCAGCCTCAAGAGTGAAAGTCAAATGAAAACAATTTTGGTATGTGCACCGTCAGTTTATAAAACTGCAGTTGTCTTTGGTAATGTTGCATTTCACCAGCCAAAGCTTGTTCATTGGTGCTGATAGCAGCTTCAGATCTTGAGTTGTGTGCAGATTATTCCTGTAAACAGTATTAAGCAAATTCCATAAGAAGAAATTGCATGGGTTGAGGTTTGAAGAGTACACTGGCCAGTACCAGCCATAAGCAAAATGTGCAGGAAACTTATTATTCAGAAATTGGTCATGGAAATGTTGATTGATAAAAGTAGGATTTGAGAGTCTCATGACAGTGAGCATGAAGATGGCTGTTTTCTGGGTTGTAGTACCATATAGTCTGGTAGATACTGACTGATCTGCCAGACTACACAGTGCTATATCTCAGAAGATAGACATTTTAATATGTCATGAGAACCTCAAATCCTGTATATTGATAATTGTTTGAAGTTGTTGAGAAAGACTATAGACTGTGCAATATTTTCTGGTGTTTTGGTTTCCTTTGTATGTGTGTGTGTGCGTGCGCGCATGTATGTATGACTTCACTTTTGCCAATGCTTCGGCAAAACTCGGCACAGATTCGGGCTCGCATTCGTCGTCTTCCACTTCCTCACCACTCCCTCCCCCTTCACGGACAATAACAGGAAGAATGGAAGTACTATTACTGCCGAACACGACGAAACGTAGCCGTAGAAGACACTGAACCACTGGAAACGAGATGAACCAGAAGAATGAAAAGGGCCGCCCGCCTTTCCTTTGTACTTATAATAAAAGCATTTGTGAAGAAATTCACACTGCACATGCCATCTGGCATCGCTGGAACGAAATATGAGTGCACCCTAATTAAACTCATAAAATTTCTGACAATGAGCACCGCCATTCACTCCAACCATCACCCCTGCACCGGTGACCCCTCATTCCAAAAGGATCTGTGCTGGTTGGGCGACATAACAGGTTACCGCTACTGTGTATTCCAAAAACATTGTGCATCTTTCGGTATTAATTTATCTCTAAACCCAGCATTTTAAATTCTAAAAACATGGCGTAAATTTCGTTATAATTTCTCAGAAATGATCATTGCGGGAAATTTGTGGGCCGGGACTAAGATTTTTGAACGATCGATGCGATAAAACGATAGTTCGAGGAATGATAGAAGCAGGAAAATGTAACATTATTTTATATAGGATGTATCCGGGACCGAACAAAATGGACGATGCATCTGGGAAAATGATAGTTTGGGGAATGATGGATAGAGGTTTCACTGTATACACACACATATACATATATAAACACACATGCACACCAATAACACACTTCTTCTTGTTAATGGTCCCAGTCATTTAAAATAACCAACTAGTCTGTTTATAGCAATTGCATTCTTGCACATAATTTTTTCTCTTCACTACTGAAGTTGAACAACAATAGCAGGCTGCGAAAACGTTTTCACTACAACACTTGTCTTCAGGATTTTCAGCTTGGTCCTGTTTCACCCTACAATCATAATACAGTTGCAGGATATGTGTCAACTATGAATACAGATTTTTTTTATTATTTCTCATAGGCTTATGTTCTGGTCTGACTGGGGTGTGAATGGTCGTATTGAATCAGCATATATGGATGGAACTGGGCGTCATTCACTTGTAGATACAATGGTACAGTGGCCAACTGGACTTGCAGTAGACTACCCAGCTAGAAGACTATATTGGACTGATCCCAAAGCATATACTATAGAAAGTGTAGATCTGAATGGACAAGATCGTCAGGTCATCAAAAGATTCCCACATAGTAAGTCAGTGTCATGACAGGATTCCAAAGGATCAAATTTATGTAGGATTTGTGGTTTTTATGGCAGTGACTCTGAAGATGGCTGTCTTCTGGGTTGTTGCGCCGTGTTGTCTGGTAGAAGTTTGCCGACGTTACAGAGGTCCTTGCTGCCTCCGTCATCATGGTGATCGCTTCTACCAGACTACATGGTGCCGCAACCGAGAAGACAGCCATCTTCAATCAAATTAATGGCTTCATTTACTTTACGTTATTTATTATGACAGATTTATAGTTCCTCAGGGCTGGTTTTGATTCTTTTAAGTTTCTTGTTTTTGGCCGTTAGTGTGAAACTAAACTGCAGATTTGGATCTGGATTTTCTTTTTACATCTGAAGAGTTCAAAACATAGGTATGAGTAAACTAAGACATAGTTATTAAGTTATGAATGTTTCTTCTTCTTCTTCTTTAAAGACTCAGAAAGCAAGCTGGTACATTACTTTCTATGCAAAATGTTACTTCAGTGAATGTAATATTATTCTCCATAGCATAAATATACTTCTTAATTCTTACTTGTGTAGCACTCATCATATCTGACAACAGAAAAAATTAAATTCTTTTTAATTTTATAGGGGAGAAACCATACAAAGTGGAAGTGTTTGAAGACAACCTGTATGTTAGCACATACCAGACTAACAACATCATTAAACTGAACAAGTTTGGACGTGGTGATCTGACATACCTGACGCGGGGACTGAATAGAGCATCAGACATCCTTATTGTTCAGGAAAACAAGCAAATGAACAGTAAGTTTCTAAGCACAGTCTTCACCTGGGAGATAAATAGAGTGATTTTCTCACAGAAGGGGCATGATTTAGGATGACAGTTCAGAACACAAATTATACTATAAGAAACAGTATGGAGATCTTTTGGTTAATATATTTCTCTTGGCCACCATTTCCAGAATGGTTCTGGGGCCACCCAGTCTCATATATGGTGGATATTGGTGGCTCTTTCCCCAAGAAGGAAAGCAACTACAGTGTGAAGCTACGATCCTCCAGCTAGTGCTGTACATCTACAATGCATGGAGCTTATCTTAGAGCCTACAGTACACTTTCATGGAATGAATTGTAGTCACAGACACAACTTACCCTTTATTTCCTACCTTTAACACTTTGCATATCTTTCTAAGTACCAAACAGTTGGATTTTTAAAATCGAAGTTGCAGTCATTAAATAAATTATTTTCCCTCTAAACTTTTTATTATGTGTGTTTTAT
>NW_019059723.1:396446-453451 GCF_000696155.1 Zootermopsis nevadensis | reverse complement strand
ATATATTGAAAGGCATGCATTATAATATAAAATAGTTTTAAAAAACAACACCTGAAGATGATGTATTACATCGAAACATGTTGTGAAATGAATGAAAGTGCTCTAATGTAACATCCTTATAGTGATGAATGGCGCAAATTTAAAATTTTAAATTTTAACATTTAAATTTTAAATTTTAACATCCAAATAAAGTTTTGTGTATTGACCTGAATTTTATTATATATTTTAAGGAATAGGAAGTATTGGACACACCCGTTGGTTAGTTCACGGCTGTTAAAAGGGGCGTTCGTGACAATGTTTATAGATTTAAGAGAAGATGAAAGTAAATTTCATAATTATTGTCGTATGAGTATAAAGTCGTTTGATGAGCTAGCAGCAAAACTGGATGCATCCAACAAAAGTAAAGATTCTGCGATGAGGCTTGCAATACCTCTAGAAATGCTGGTTGTGACTCTGAGCAGTTGCGAGGGTTGCGAAGCACGTGTGCACTGCCCAATGCTTTCACACAGTCTGCTGCTTCGCGGCGATCGGCGAACTCGCTGCGAAGCAGCAGTGGTTGGCGAGCGCAAATTGCTCGCGGCGTCACCGCCATAGTGTGCATTGCTCCATTGCTTCACATATACTGCTAAAACGCGCGAGAAAATGACGCGGCGAGCTCGCGAAAATAACTCGCTCGTGTGCATCGAGCCTTACTCAACGCTTCGTTTATATGAGAGGGACTATTCCTGTAAGATCTTCTTCAATCAAAAGAAAGATTCACATGATTTCTGAAACCAACCCGGATAATCAACAAACTCGTAGAGCAACTAAAAGCAGCAGACAGCTTTGTGCCGATTGTCTTCGGAGATAAATAGGAAAACAACAATAACATGCACCTCATATAACAAATTCCTTTGTGGTGAGCATTTCCATTTGTTTGAATTGTTATAGAGACTGAAAATCAGCAAAGGAATCAGATAGCGATTGAAATTTAAAAAAATTGATTTTGTATATATCCTATTGTTGTTGCTATTATTATTACCATTCATAAATTAAATTTGGAAACACTGATTAGTTTTAGATGTTTTTTATCATTCATTAATACAAAATGAAACTAATGGGCCAGTAATCAGATCTTTAAATATGATTGGCGTGTATCAGTTTAATGAAAAATAGCCACATAGAACACAAACTCTAAAAGAGTATATATATATATATTATCATTTATAAACATAATACAAAGAATTACAAACGAAATTTGGTTACGGCTATCCATGGCACACTAAGATATTTTTCACTGAACGTTTACGTATTACATAAATTTTAAATTGTATCTCAGTTTTTTTAATGAAAAATATACATAGATTTAACATTTTATTAGTCTCTTAATTGTAACTCCATAAATAAATTAAAAGTTAGTAATAGTCTGATTAAGTATTTGCTCAATTGATGCTCACACGCGAGTCGGGACGTTCCAGCGATGGGCGCGAGCTCTGAAGGATTCTCCGGAACCGTGGTTCCACTGTCCCCACACAAAAAAATCAGGTGGCGTTAGGTCTGGGGAACGAGGTGGCCACAAACCCTTAGAAATCACACGATCACCAAGAAACTCAGCCAAATTGCCAGAGTGGAATTAGCTGTGTGTGCAGTGGCCCCATCTTTCTGAAACCAGCAATCTCGTTCTGTTTCCTCCAGTAATGCAATAAACTGCATAACGAATTCCTGGTAACGTTCAGCAATAACAGTTTCTCTAAAGAAGAGAGGACCCACCACCCTGTGACGTGAAACTGCACACCACACTCCAATCTTCTGACTGTGTAAGGGCACCTCAAGGAAAACGTGTGGATTTTCATAGCTCCAAAACTTACCGTTCTGACTGTTTACATAACCACTTAAATGAAACCAAGCCTCATGTGTGAAGAAAATGTTGTCCAAGGTACCGACAACGTCCCTCACAAGTTCTCGGAACCATTCACAGTATCGTAATCTTTTCCCTTTGTCCGGTTCCTTGAGTTCGTGCATTGTGTGAATTCTGTAAGGCACAAGTTTCAGCAGCCTCGTACACCTCTGCGTTGTTCCATAACTCAATCCAGTCTTCTGCACTAATATTCTTAAGGACTTCTTGGGTGACCGTTCTAAGCACTACCTAACCTCATTCAAATTTTCATCATTCAGATTTGATGGCAGTCCAGATCGCTTTTTGTCACTTACGCTGCCTGTTTCACGAGAACGGTGAACAATTCGGCACGAGCGATTCTGGAAAACTACGCACAAACGATTGTTGGCATTCCGTGTATGAATTCGTCTTAAAATAATGTTCCACAATGAATACTCGCTCTATGAAAAACTCATCTTACAGTTTCGAATGCCATTACTCAAGTGGTGAGACCTAGCAGTGTCTGAAGGTCATACTGCCTGCACAACACCTGGCCGACAGTACAGTGTTGCCAATACTTACTTTTCCATGCTCTTCTGCGCGAATTTTGGATCGGGTTGCGCGACTTTTGAAGAAACCATCAGATTAGTTTAGCATAATGACATGTTGCAGATTCTGACCCTGTGAACGCTGCTTCAGATGCGTTGCATGGATCTTTTAATGCTTTGCATATGGTGTGCATACGGTATTCTGGTGAGGTTAGAGGAACAGATCTTGCATGGTGGTGGTCCTCATTCGCTTGAAGGAGATAATAACAATGTTCCTCTACCAGCTGGAAACATCCTTCGACCACATCCACTCCTACCACTTTATAATAACGTTTCGGAACCTGACTGGCAGGAAGATGTAAATCAAGTAAGTAGATCCACATCATCTAGTTCTCATGCATATGGTGCATGTCACATTTGCTTTATATAATATCTTGAAAGCAGTAAGTCATGGAAAGTATATTAGTAGGCCTCCTAAGTTTTAAACTTCTGGTCTGAATTGCATGCCAGCATTTCCAGTACTGCTAATGTAACTGCTATTCACTGCGACTCAGCTACAACCTTGTCAATTAGAGTTAGACCATGAGAAGATTGAGGATGACATGTAGGCTAGGTCATTACACATACTTCATGACACTTACATAGGCCAACTAGACATAATACTAGAAAGGATAAAGATGTTAATGACAAATGTATTTTATAATGATATATAGTAGCCATTATTAAAAAGATTGTATGGTTTTTCAAGCTGAAACCTCTCTGTAATCTAGTTCAGTGGTATTGAACCTTTTTTGTTCGTGTACCCCCAGATATAATTTCTCTTCAGCTTTGTACCCCCAAATGTGCTGTTGCCTTCTCACTGCTTCTTGGAGTGATCCCTCTCCTCTTTGGACATCTCATGGAATTGACAGTTCTGATCCCACTTCTTGTGCCTCTTGACCAGACTCCAGAGCTCTTTGTGTGGCAGGTCTGGTCCTTGGGTGTTCTATTCACCATAATAGCCTGTGCAGGAACCATGATGGGTCCTGAGTGGGCACTCAAACATGCTATTGAAAGAGCTTATCGTGATGGAATTCATGGCATGGATCTGGGATTTGTGCTTCGTGAGTTAGCTGCACCAGTGGTGGCCTGTTTCATTCTGGCTCTAGCTGTTCCATATGCCATAGCATATGGCATCGTACCCCTCGTAGTCACTAGTCTGCATCTGCGTAATCTCACAGCACGATGGCAGTATCTATTCCTGCTTCTCATCATGCTGGTGGGTGGTGTCATCGTGTTTCTGATCCGTGAGTTCCGCAAGCAATATGAACACATCAAGGATGACAAGTATCTGGTGGAATACAGGCTAGTTAATAATGACCATGAGCATCACTAGTCGCCAAGTGGCAGTTAGTCCAACATCCAGCATTGAAGTGAAAGACATAACAAAACAACAGGCTGACAAAACGCTTACATATACACACAAGTAACCAAAGAAACAAACAAGTAGGGCTTAATGTTTTCCCTTTAGGAGAATATTCATCACATTTCTCACTGTGATAGTACTACTTCCTAAAGACACCTTGTCTACGATTAAGACTTTTCTTCTTATAGCTGATATTGGTAGCCAAGGTCATGCAGAACCTCATTCCAGGTTCACAAGAGGGGAGTGTTCTGCTATAATATTTTGATTTGAACTACAAACCTGAATTGGGCTGAAGTGTAGATAATTTAAGTTTCTCAGGAACCAAAGTACACCAGGCCTCAATACTTCTCTAAGAAGCAAGATGAATTGTGCAAAACAGTACACATACGCCATCCCAACAAGCCAATGTATGAGCATGGCGGTGCCAGGTGGAAACTCGACACTCGGTCTTGTAGGGTTGCATCAAACATTGACAAGGAGCAGAAATCTAACCACCAACCACATATTAGTGGGAGGACACCTATTTCCACAACACACAACAAGAACACCTGGAAAGAAGAAATAACATTACTTCAGTATTCTCAAATATTCACAGGTAATATGGCAGGCATATCTCTCCCATAGTATTATAGAATATATTGAAATATTACTTTTGCCAGCTGAATGTACATGCCAGGCCTCTGGGTTGGGTTAGGTTAGGTTAGGTTAGGTTAGGCAGATTGAAATAAATACAGCTGAGCAGATTATGACACAGAGGCTAGAAGAAAAATCATTTGTTCTGGCTCCATGGAGATAGAAAATTACTTTCTAGGTTCATGACCATAATGAAATTTACTACTACAAAAATGAATGTGGATTCTTCAAACACCTTAAGGAGTCTCATGCTCCTGGCCCACTTAATTAAAGTAACTAATCTTTCAATATCATTTTATTAACATTCAATGTTACTGTGCAGTAACCGTATTGTGCGATGATTGTGCTGATGCAATTTATGTTATATTACTTTACCTTCACCATCAAGTAACAGAGTCAAAAAATTCTTCTGGATCTTCTTAAGCCAAGGAGTGAAGCCAATCCATGTAGCAGGACAAGACAGAGGCCAATGACACAATATCCGCATAAAGTGGTGACAAGGCCTTCAAAGTGAGATGCAGCAGCATGCTCTCTCAAATTGAACCTCACCACAGCAAAATGTCCAATGTTGTATTGAGAAGGCCCTGAACAAAGTCATAAGTAAAACACCCAATCCAAAAAATCTTTCCAAGTTCATTTCTTCTGCAGCTTGATCCTGCTCTATTGGATTCCAATTTCCTTCATCGGCTGCTGCGCCATTGTCTACAGCACCAAGCTCAAGTTCCTCAGCATCTCCTACAGCAGCATTTTCAAGGGGATCCACTCCAACCAAGTCTGGACCAACAACAGGGCATGGCAGAACACCTCCTGCTAAAGCAGCTGCAACTGGATGTTGTTCCTGTAGCATACAAGTATCCACAAACTTTTGATAGGAAAACCTAAATGAAATAGACCACTTGAGACATACAGACACAGACAGGAGGATAATAATAATATGGATTCAAAGGAAACATGGTGAGAGGTCGTGGAATTCATCTGACTTAGAAGAGGGTCCACAGCAGGCTCTTGTGAACACAAAACTTTTGTTTACATAGAAGACAGAGAGTAACTAACACACTCTAAAAGAATTTTGCTTCATGGAGTTGGTTACACAGTTATGACAGTTATTCTCCTCATTTACAAAGTTGTGAGTTTATACTTATATCAGAGCAGAAGTTGGCAAGTGGAGTGGAAATGCATTATAATGTGCCAGGCTTCAAAATTAAGGCAGACCTGAGCATATCCATAGACCTCTAGGTATCCTGATCTGGATGTTATGTAACAGAGCTGTTACACTGTTCTTCACTACACAGGATGAGTGGGAAGTAAGTAGGCATTGAGAAATGGTTATAACCTCTATATTGTGCGTGCTGCCTCTCTCGGCCACTGCCCACACCACTGACGCGCGAATTATGAAATCCTATTTCGTAACGTATATGTACACATTATTTTCATTATGATTGCATTAATGAAGAGAAATTATATCTGGGGGTACACGAACAAAAAAGGTTCAATACCACTGAACTAGATTACAGAGAGGTTTCAGCTTGAAAAACCATACAATTTTTTTAATAATGGCTACTATATATCATTATAAAATACATTTGTCATTAACATCTTTATCCTTTCTAGTATTATGTCTAGATGCCCTATGTAAGTGTCATGAAGTATGTCTAATGACATAGCCTACATGTCATCCTCAATATTCTCATGGTCTAACTCTAATTGACAAGGTTGTAGCTGAGTCACAGTGAATAGCAGTTACATTAGCACTACTGAAAATGCTGGCATACAATTTGGATCAGAAGTTTAAAACTTAGGAGGCCTACTAATATACTTTCCATGACTTACTGCTTTCAAGATATTATATAAAGCAAATGTGACATGCACTATATGCATGAGAACTAGATGATGTGGATCTACTTACTTGATTTACACCTTCCTGCCAGTCAGGTTCCGAAACATTATTATAAAGTGGTAGGAGTGGATGTGGTCGAAGGATGTTTCCAGCTGGTAGAGGAACATTGTTATTATCTCCTTCAAGCCAATGAGGACCACCACCATGCAAGATCTGTTCCTCTAACCTCACCAGACCACCGTATGCACACCATATGCAAAGCATTAAAAACGATCCATGCAACGCATCTGAAGCAGCGTTCACAGGGTTAGAATCTGCAACATGTCTTTATGCTGAACTAATCTGATGGTTTCTCTTATTTTCTGTGGGAGAAATGTGGGACACTATCTTAAAATAAGCCATTATTCTGAATCTGCCATTTATAACCAACTTAATATTTGTGTCAGATACCATAATGGTCCACAAAGATTTGTAAATAAAACGAAAAGAAAAAACAGGTCTCCATTTAAAGTTGTCATAAATGGATATATTTTTATAGTTCTATGACAAATAAAAATTTATTGACAGTTAAAGTTGTGTAAGGTTAGTTATTTTAATTTAATTTACAAGATGATGTGTTTGTACTTCCTCTGTAATCATGAATTTTATATTTGGCATTAGAAGACAACATGCAGGAAAGTACTAAGTGGCTCAATGTTAGTTATGTTAGGTCTGCAACACACTTGACATTGTAAAACATGCAGTTGAAGGCAAATATCTTGACTCGCAGCCGTCAAAACCTCAAATCCTACATCATGCAGTTATGAGTTACAGTGGCTAAAATGTGTGGTCACCACACTAGGAAGTTCTTTCCAGACAAAATGAGGCTTTCACATTGTTAAAAATAAGACAGAAAATAATGCTTGATTCTTTTCAAATGTGTGTGTTCCAAGTTACTGCACATTATGAATCTTGAAATATGGTACACACCGAGCAACAGAGCCTGTGAAAAGACACCTGTAAATTCGGAATGTTTTAAGCGGCAAAGCTCCAGGCCATACTAGGGCCACTAGTGTGTAGTGCAACAAATAATTCACAGCAGTGCCAACACATGATAATAAAACTCGAAAAGGTAATAGCCTTGGCATGTATGGAGAATAAATTGGTGTAAAGTAGAAGGGTTGCCGACATATCTCACAGCGTTATTTCCCTACCGTTATCAAAACTCTATCTTGATGGATCCATCTAATTCTCCCAGTGCATAAGCAAGGATGAAATACATACATACATACATCTTTATTACATTCCATGGATCCATAAGTTAGTCAGATGACAATAGGATGTAGAATAAATCATAATAATACAATACATGTTATACAAATACAAGTCATATAAATGTCACAAAAATACAAACAAAGGATAAATTACGACTTACTTGTAGACATTAGGAATTCATCGACAGAGTAAAAGGAGTGTGTAATTAAGTATCTTTTCAATTCTGTTTTAAATTGTGCCTTTTTATTTACAAGACTTGAGAGATTAGATGGTAGACAGAGGCGGGTCTCCGTTGTGGCACAGCCGGAAAATGTCCGCTTCTTGCAAATCTTCCATCATTTAGAGGATTGAAAGTATGTGAACTACATTACGACAAAAAGATGAATGGTACTAATGACACAGTTAAAAATAAAACACAAATTACAGTTCATAGGCACGTCTTACATGTTGTATAACACAATCTCAAATAAGACATTGTTCAACATTAGCATATACAAATTCAATTAAAAGTGATATGTTTGAAATCTTGTTTCGGAAACATGACGTAACAAAATCTTCGTATTCAACAGAACAGCAGGTAAAGAACATGGAAGTTCATTCCCACTAGGCTTACTAACGTCCGTATCCTGCATTTTTTAAACATTTCATAATTAATACATAAATGAATAATACAGAAAATATAAGTTAATTTATTAAACGAAGAATAACTTACAATTCCTACTTACTATTTTCTACTTTCTTTGCAGCATAGAATCATTTGTAGTTAGGAATTCAAGATTGCAACCTAAGCTGAAAACATGTCCCTACTGCTGAACGTATGCAGAAGAAAATTTTTAAGCCTTATTTAAAGCCTAGTGGTAACTATATGTTCCAGTTCAACTGTTGAACTTCAACAATCAGTAACTCTTCACTTTGTATCTATGGTTTTCATATGATTCTCGATGTAAACAGCAATTGCTTCCTTAAACAGCATTAACCATTTGATCTTTGTAATGGTTAAGTGTAGTGTTTTCTTTGTGGTACAGACTGAATTATTAAGTATTATTTGTATGTGCTTCTGCTTCATTTAAAGTAAAAAGTAAAGCCATATAGGCATGTGGAAGGGGTGGGGAAGAGGATGTATAGCTCCGTCTCATTCTTAACCTCAGCACTGGATGGGGGCAAGTGGTCAGCATCACACCCTGGATTCAAAAGGTTAAGTAAATATAAGTTGTGTCTGCACATAAGCTCTAAGCTGTGAAGATTTATATGGACCTACACACATTCTGCACTTCAGAAGTGTATGAAAGTAAGTGGTAGGTTAACTTCACTCTTCAGCCACTGCTTTTCCCTAATGGAGGGAACCCCAGATACGAGATAAAATAGGTCCCTGAGACAGTCTGGATGTGGTGGCAATGAGAAAAGTCCCTGCGTCTCTTAGGGAATTGGACTTCAGTCAGTCAGCTCATCACTTGAACAATGCAGCTTAAATGGCACATTCTAGTATCAGAATCACTTAATATTGCCAGTCGTATTCAAAGAAGAAAGAGAACTTATACTGACAAATGTTTATGCTTATGAAAAGGCGTAGCCTTATTTTTCCAACATTTATTTGTTAACTCTCTGGTTCTGCATCAAAAATCACATAATTTCTATGGCATATTTTTGTCATATTTTTTTTAAATCGGTTCACCAGAGTAGAGGCATCTAAGATTTTATAGATTACATTGATATTTTATACTTAATGTCTAGGTACGTAGTTTATATAGTATAAGAAGATTTAACATTATGCGAGTAAAGACAAACACGCGACATGACTTAATATTGCCTATATCAGTCACATCTTCAGGGTGATTAAGCCAAGAAGAGTGAGATGGGCTTATTTAGTTTAGTTTTGTGCGCTTTTTAGACATTTGCTAGCATATTTGATTTTTTTGCAAAATTCTCTCCACATGATCACTGCCAGAACCGGTCTGTGGCCTACTGTCTGATGGACCAGGTCTGTGCCGGACTTGGTCTCTGCAAGATCCCGTCTCTGTAAGACCTGGTCTCTGACGTGCCAACTCTGGAAAGACCGGGCCCAGCAATGACCCGGTGATTCAGACACAACCAACTAAACATGTTCTCAACTTTATGCTCATTGTTAGTTTCAGAAATCTTAATGTCAAAAGTTTATGTTCCCAACTGCTCAAATACTAAGCAAGCAAATGAGGACTATAGCAAGGCAATTGTATTTTGTACAGGTCACCTTATACTGTTAGGGCAGTCACATAATGTTGCAACAGTCTGGGAACGTAATTTGTCGAGGGGAAACAAAATGGAAACAGTATTTCTGTGGGGAAACCTTTTGAAGACCAAGGACATGTCTGGATAATACAGTAATCAGCTGCATCTAACGAAAGTAAATTACAAGATTTCAATTTTGTTTAAAGATTATTGTGCCCAGTAGTGATTTTGGTATTAGTGATATTAAATTTTCAGATTCCACTACCTTATGATCACTCTGTATCCCTATAATTTCCTAATGTCATTGTCTGGATCTTCATATTTCTGTAAGGTCTGACCATCTTTCATTGTTTGTCATCATCATGGGCGCTACAACCCACGGTGGGTCTTGGTCTGTTCAAGATAACGCCTCTATCGGGAATGGTCAGTTTCTAATACTGAAGTTGTGGAAATCTTTTCCAAGCCCATCAATCTATCGCAACTTGGGTCTTCCACGTCTTCTTGTACCATCAGGTTTACCTAGCATCAATTTCTTTGTGGGCTCATCATTCATTTTGAGCCCATGTCCTGGCCACTTCATTCTGGAAATTTTGGGTTTTTTCGATATTTTAACATCATTATACAAGTTGTAAAGCTGGTGATTATGTCTCTTCCTCCGTATACCATTCTCTTGAATGGGGACATCTTCATTGCTGTGGCATGTGCACATTTATCAATTCGTTAGTTTAACATTCGGAGAGCTCCACTCCTATAGAGGGAGAGAACATTCCACGTAAAAATACTTGAATCATTAGACCTTCTTCGTTTGTCTAATCATCGTGCAATAGTCCATCCGGATTCTTTGCTTTGAACTTTCATAACAAGTGATTTTAACAGGGTGGGGGTGTTAGCCCCATGCCCAACCCCCACCCTGGAGTGCCAGGCCTCCGTATTTATATCCTCCAGAGGCAGGGTGGTCCAGCTATACCCCCTGACACCAGGTACACAATTTCAGTCGCCTCTTACGACATGCGTGGGCTTCTTATTCTCCGACCACCACACAGAACTTGTCATCGTCATGCTACATGTCATTACATAATTTAATTTTCCAGGGGTTAAAGCAGCTGTAGGACAAAGCTTGTCACTCACCTCCATGAGGTACAAAGATATGTTGAACTTCACTTCCACAGATTGATGTAAGGCACATACAATTTATTTTTGCCTTGACCTCCCATTGTGACAATTTGTTTCATTAATCTGTTATCAGCCCTATTAAACAAACCTTAATTAACAACACATTTTTCATGTGAGTACCTGCTGATAACAAAAACATGTTTCCCTCTTTGTTAGCAAACACATTATGTCCACAACAAAAAATCAAAGCTAACAAATTTAAATGTTAACAAAAATAATGTTGTTGATGATGATACACCTTCCTTTTATCCCAGATTGTGAGTCCATTTAAACTCTTGAAAGAATATGGACGACGAAGAAAGGAGACCAAAGACTTGTCACAAATATAACACTATTGCTTTTCATTCATAAACTGTACAGAGAATTGTTTATTAAATTGAACTCATCACAAATATACAATGTAATTATTTACAAAACTTGTCAAGCATAATTTTGTTTTAAATCTCATGCGAAAATGTCATACTTCTTTCTTACATATTCTGCTTTCAATGCAACCACATTTTATAAAGACTCAATGTCTTCACCCAAATGGTGGGAATGATTTCTACAGAATGGGGGAAGAAATTTTATACATATTTACAAATCAGGAATTATTTGTATATCCTATTAAAGATATAAGTTTTGTCTTCTACCTACTCTGAAAATCAGAAACTCTGTATTGTGTCTTCCACAAAATGTCTTTGTACTATATGAATGCATCACAGGACTACATTCTCACATGGTATGTGCGCTCAAGTAACATGGACAAGTAATTTTATTTCTGACAAACCAACCAAAATGAGCCCACAAAGAAAAGCAAGCATGTAATATTGCAGGTTGTTCTCAGTACAAAGATATTGGAACATTGTCCTTTCTATATTAAGGTGAACTGTGAGAAATTTAGGTCCACCCTACACATGAAATGGGCCAATTTTCTATCGAACTAACCACTGCAAATTCCATCTATTTGTAACCACAAGACGATTAGATAAAAAAACACCCATCCAAAACAATGAACTCCACAGTAGCTGCCTTCAAGCCTAGTGGCTTTCATGTGTAAAACATTTCACAATACAGCCATAACTTATCTACTTTCAGTCCACATACAGGGCATTGCAGTTTCTTTAATTTAAAAATAATGCTTATGGAGAATGAAGTATACAGAAGTTAAGTATTCCCAACCGGCTAGACAATGGCTTCTGGCCCCAGAGGCCCAGGTTCAATCCAAAATTATTTCAAGTGATATTCATGACAGACAAGGCAACACTGGAATGTTTTTCTCAGAGTTCTTCAGTTTTCCTTGTTCATCATCATTCCTCCAGCCTTCCATGCTCATGCTCATGAGATCTGTAACACTCATCTCTGACCTATGTGTATATATATATAACTGGTCTCTGGGTAGAGATAATTTAGTGTTTATGTACTTCAGAAATGAAAATACATTGAAACCTGTCTTCAATGGGAAAAGGATGAAGCAGAAACCTATCTCTTATGCATTCCCAAGGACATAAAAAAAAGCAGTATAAAATAACCTGTAATGAAGAAAAAACTTGGGAACAGAAAGCAAGAGCAGGATTTTGCAAAAAATATTACCTTATGTCTACTTTTTGTTTTCATATAATTTTGTTTAGAACTGTAGCCTCAACCATTGTCAGCTCTTATTTGACTGACAGCCAAGAGTTTAGAATTTCCTTGAGGGTACAGTAGTCAAAAGGCTGTTTCATTTAGTTGCAGCCATGGAGTCTAAAAAAGGTAGTAGTGTTATATCTTCACACAAATATTGCATAACTGAAGCATGCAAAATAAGAGAAGCAAACAGTTATAAAGTGTCAAAACTTTGTTTTGAAAAACTGAAGTGTACATTTTAAAAGCTAAGTCAAGCATTCAGAAACCAATGGGTAAATGGTTCAATGGAATGAAGATCAAGACATTGAGTGGAAATAATTTGTAACTGAAAAGGCTATAAATATGTATAAATATACAAAATAAGTAACTAAAACTTTGTGGAATAGTGAATTTTGAGCATCTAATGTATGGATACAGAGCTTCCAAAAGACATTAAATAGTTTTAAAAATGTTTGTGGTGAAGCAGTCAATGTATGTGACAAAACTTCAGCAGACTTGACTACCAAACTATCTTAATTATGTTAGGATACAAACCAAAGAATATTTCAGATTAAGAAATGGGATGGTTTTTCTTTGCGTTACCAAGCTCAAGTCTCTGACATGGAAGAGTGGAAAATATATGAAAGACAGATTAAATTTTCTTCAATGACTTTATGGCTGGTAAGGTCACTAAACCACATTTTCAGAACAACAGAAAGGTACTTGAGGACATCTGCAAATATAACAAAGAAGTGTGGATAACATGTAATGGAGGAATGGCTGAAACACAAACAATATTGTTTTTAGACAATGTAACATGCAATCCTTGAACTGAACCATCCAATGTAAGGCTTACATGGTCATTATAAAGTGCATAAAGCAGACACAAACTATCATGAACTCGTGATCACTGCCGGCCTATGTGAAGTCCACATTTTTTGCCACCTAACTTGCCAACTTTATTTTTGTGCTTGATGCAGTCACTTGCCTAATAGAAGTAACAAGTGTTGCCACAAACAGATTTGGCAATGTTTCCATAAAGTAAAATTTTCTATGTGCTATGGAAGTGAAGGCTGATCTCATTTGTATCATCTAGGACATTGGTCTTGGTCACTTGGATTGCAGGCTTGAATCCTGCTCGAGGCATGGATGTCTGTCATCTACCTGCGTTGTACTGCCCTGTATAGGCAAAGGCCTTGTGATGGCTGTTCACCCATCCAAGGAGCACTGAACTGCAAACTGATTCATAATTTAGAAGTAATTCCGAATTGGCAAAGGCTGAAAGCCCAAATCCGTACGTGGTGGTGGAGTTGATATGATCGAGTGAAAAAGAAGTAAATGGAAACATCATTTAATCAGGCTACATTTGAAAATGTTGGAGCAGATAAATTTTTTACACTAATTCTAACTATGAAACTAAAGCTGCTTTCAGGATATAGGAAGTTCATTGCAAACAGCATGCCTGCAAGAAGAAAACTGAAAAAATGGGGGAAGAACCTTCCAAGATCGCCAGGTGGAATACAACCTAAGTTTTACCATGACACTCTTACAAAACATGAAGGATCACCAGGTTTTATGAAATCAAAAGTAATTCTGAACTATGCAATATAATTTGCAGAGCACAAATACTGACAGCCATGCCACTACATGAAAAAATTACATGCGGAACATTTTATAGCAACACTGGAAAGACTAAAGCGCTGTGTATTATGAAGTTAAAAATGTATCACCCAATTATGCATCATGAACAAATAGAGTACTGTATATGAGATATGTTCTGCACATAAATCCTTAATTTAGTAGTATGTGCCTGTATGACAGAGAAACCTGAATAGAAAAGAAAAAATGTCCCTTTTTCTTCCTTTACAGACTGATTTCACTATATTTACAGATAATACCGATTTGATTGACAAACATACCAGGCTTGAGAGTGAATTAATATCTCAGATAAATTACAATGGGATGGAATGATGATCTGATATCTGTGTGCAATGTCAATTCATGTAACACAGCTCATTTCAGTGACTCAATATTTCATGGTCAGGCTGTTGACATTTCTGTAATAACAATTTTAACAATGTCCAAAAGTACAAAACACTACCTGTGCATTACATTTCTCAAAGACTGGACAGACAGTAACTTAAACTCATCAACTGATGTAAACAGCATCTGGAGACATAAAAAGCTAAACACAAGGTTCTGAGTGGTTCCACAATTTCAAAGAGGGCTAAATTGTCTGTTGACAGTGGTGAGCATTCTGGACACTTAAAACAGAACAAATGTTGAATCAGTAACCGAAGCGAGTTATTTTGTGCAATATGACAGAAGAAATACTATCTGTGAAGTGGCTGAAGAGATACAAATTTCTGATGGCATGCATCAAGTCACTTTAATTATTTTTTTAATGGTGCCTATTTCATTCCAAGACTGCCAATACAGAAGCACAAAGAAAATAGCTTGTCTGTTACTTGTAACTTGCTTATGTGTAGCAAGTAGTGAAAACTTCTTAACAAGTAAAATAGATAATAAAATATTGGCCTAAGGTGATAACACTGAAGTTATGCATCAACAATATAACTGAAAGCCCCTTCCTTGCCATGACAGAAAAAAGAAAAGCCAGATATACAGTTACAGCAAAATGTTAATTAGTTCCTTTGGTTATGAAAGTTTTATGCACAATAACTATGTTCCAACATTTATATTTAGTTGCTGAGAAGGCTCCAAACCTGTGAAATTGGAGAAAATTTGACAATGCACATTCCCACTCAGATCAGCCTGTATGGCAATTTTTAGCTAAGCACAGTAATTCACATGTGGGAGAGCCTTTGTACCCATCAAATAATCATCATAAATTGCAATAGAGAAGTTGGTGGTAACTCCAAAAATTCAGTTCAAGAGGTGCTTCCAGCAGTGACAAGAAATGTGGATAAAGCGTGCACATGCTAAAGGAGATTAATCTGAACATGTTTAACATCTGATCTCTTAGAGTAGTTTCCTTACTTCAGTGCAGAAACTTATCAGCTTTGTGATTGGAAGATGAGTGAAAACTGAGCCTACTGCATGCTTTTAGGGGTGGCGATGGCCAAATATGGATTGCTGGTACAATGATGATTTTCTGGAAACAACACTTCGGAGCAAATGTGGTCCAGTGGTACTTGGCCTGCCATAAATCTTACAGGGACCATTTGGAATTTTACCTGGGCATATGCAGTAAAAAGCCAGTGTCTGCCTGGATTACGGCATGCATCTAATTTATTGCTTGCATCATGTTAACACTGGAATAGTGCAAATGGCAATGAACAATTCTAGAAGATAGACTGCACAAATACTTCACCACCAAAACAAGCATTCAGACCAAGTTCAAAAAGGGAAGCTTTCCTGTCTGCAGGGAACTATATTCCTGCAAACTACTTTCACAAAAAGAGGTTACATGTCTGACCATCAACTTTATAAAAATATATACCACACAAGAGCACACTATAAGACGGAATAACATAAGATGTATAACTATGAATGGAAATAAACAGCATCTGCAAGAAAAATTCAGTAATCATGCATCAGCTACATAATTTATTTGAACCCACAGTGTGACTAAACAGGACAGGAAGTAAACGAAGAATTCAAAGAAAACTTTGATTATAAAAAATCAGCAGAAACTAATGACATAAATAACCACCCATCACTTACATCAGCAGTCAAGACCTGGGGCAAGCTTTACCTTTTACCAACTTGCGGGCAGCAAGATCATGAGGACATTTACTAAAATATTTATTAAAAAATGCTACTAAATTAGCCCTACAACTGCAACCAGGTTAACATTTTAATCAATATATTTCTTTACCAAAATAGTTTATTAATGAGGTACAGGGCTCTGCTTTCTTTTTATTAATCTTTCAAAATCAGGTGCAAATTTCTATTGGTGTCTTGTGTATATCCATTCAGGTTCTCAGCATTGAAATACAACCTAATTCTTGACATGACATTCCTAAATAAACAGCAAGTGTTAATGCCAAATATTGATGACATTAACAAAGTATGCCTTCTGATATTAGGCAAATACAGAAGATTGAGAAGATGATATTTTAGTCAGAAAACATCAAACCACAGATTTCCAAAATACGAAATGAAGTTCGCAGTCCACATGAAGTTACTTGAGCAATCACACTAACACGTGAGACACACCCTGACAGCAGTTTTCTCATCAATAAATAAAATACTTCTGGTTTATATTTTTTTAAGTTTTCTTGAAACTTTTATTAGAAAAATAAATAATTTCTTTAGCAAAATCATATGATTCTCCTGCCCAATGTCCTTAACCATTTGGTAAGTAAAAAATTAGCACCTGAGTGGAGTGAAAACTGCATTGTCATGGGCATCACACAGGGTTCCCACACTATTGGCCTTTTGCAGAGAAAAATAAAACAACAGGAATAGAAGCCTGTACACCTTTAATACACAGTTCTAAAATAAATTCTAACTTGTTGGTGTATGTAATCACCACTAGGTGAAACTCAGCCTATTTTATACAGTTATTCTGAATACCATCATGGAAACGAAATGTCTGAAGCAAGTATGCTAGCCTCTGGTTCTGGTTCTGTCTGATCTGTTAAGAGCTTCTACCAGATTTGCTTGTGGATAGACACGAGCTATTATTATGCATTTGTACATGAAGAGTTGCAGTGAAGATTATGGCTTCATTTTGTACTGTCAGTGTGTGTGGTGATTACAAGGAAATGAGAACAGCACAGCAGTACTGTTCATATTGAAAAACAATAAATGTCTTCAAGACTGTCTAACCATTAGTTGTAACTGATGATTTATTACTCTGCATAAAAGGCCCAATAAAATGGCATGTTTAAGCTTATAGAGGGACACTATTTGAAATGTCTTTTCAACGATATTTAAATTAAGTACAAAAAATAATAAAAACACTTCTTTTTCACAAATATACACACAACATACGAGTAATGGTTTATGCCTTAGTTCTCGAGTTGCTCACTGTGCTTTCTAGACATTGATATGGCTGATATTTCATCTAGCTGCAGTACCCGCAGTCCATATTGCTTTCAAGTAGATTCACAGGGCAGCACACCTCACTACACCACACACACTGTGCTGCATTTTGACTAGGCACAATATGGCATTACACATCCGGCCGTCATCACTTCATGGCTCGCTGCCACCACTAGCAGATGTCACCAATCTGTCCACCCTGTACCTATTGTATGATCTGTATGGAGGCCGTGCAACATCATTGTCTGTCAACACTCGTGTCCTGTTGGGCACAACACCCTCACCACGCCCCATCAGCCAGTCTACACATGCCTTCTGCTGAGGATCACTCACATGCTGTGATGCCCACCTCCCGTGCCAGCCACGGAACTTGCAGCTCAACCGCACAGATACCAATGAATGAGACTGTTGGCAGAAGAAACTCCTGTTATTATCCACTCAGCACCTCAAAATCAAAAAAATTCTGACAAGGTAACCTGTTCAGACTTACAATGAAATACGGCAAGCATGTGCAACCTACAGCATGTAGATCATGAATCCTCAAACCCATAAGTGCCTACAAAATAGGACCATGCATTCATACTAGCACTTTATGGAATGAGAAACCAGGCTACAAATTTCTTGATGTACTCACATTATTTGGGGGGGGGGGGTGTTTAAAGAGAGAGGGGGGAAAAAATAGTGGGTATGGGAAGAGGACCTAGAAGTGCAACATGTTAAAGTAGCCACATAGAAACAAACTAGGTGTTTAGGGGGTTGCCTTTGTCATTAAAGAATCTAGAAGAAGAAAATAGACTGAAGCCATTCAGTGCAGTCAATTTTAAAGCAATAAAATGGCAACTCGACCCAAGAAAGTGAATTGAATTTGAACATGGAGAATTTCTGCAGAATTTGCTATTAAAATCCTGTTAAACAGTGGTCACAGACTTTGTGGAATGGAACTGGAGTATACAAAATACGTTCTTGGGTTGAGTATCCATTTTACTGCCATGTCACAGTCCTGCTACTAGTAGCCTGTCCATTGTTGTGAAGTTTTCACTTCTCCTGCATGTCAAACATTTTTTGAAGTTCTCCTTCCAGTGATGTATTTTTAATTTCTGTGAAACACTTAAAACTGCTCACATAATTTGTGTTCATGTTGTACTTCTTGATAATGCAAAACCAATCAGGAGTGTCTTTCAAGCTTAAAAGCCACTTAAAATATCGTTACCACAATAAAAAATTATCCAAACGAAATTTACAGAACTCACAAGGAAAATATTTTATGTTGCAATAAAGCTATTCAATATTTATTTTATGAAAAACAGCCAATAACTAAACTGGACAATGTGAAAACATTTTCTGGTTACCTATTAACAGCACAGCACAGTAGTAAGCCTTCTAGATACCATTAGTAATAATAAATGGGAATTTAGAATTTGCTTTTAATTTTATAAATATGGGCATTTGCACATCCATGAAACTAACCTGTCTCGCACGATGCAGGGCCTGTCGTTTGTACAAAAGGTTCTCCTTATTCACCACAAACACCATGCGGTATGCATTGATATTGAAACGACATTGCGTGTTGTCTGCTGCAACTATTGCCATTCCACTGCCAGCGACATTATTTAGTCGACACTTTGAGGCATGCTCCTCGCCCACTCCAACTTCACTTGTTCTTTCATCCTCAGAGCTGAAATAAAAACCTCTGGTAACAAAATGAAGTTTTCAAATATTATACTCCAAAAAGTGCAAATTTTAAATGCCCTTCTTTTGCTTTTGTTTGTCCCATATACTGTCAAATAGAAAGCTTAAAAATAGGATTTAAATTATTTTTCAAAGAGGTTAAGAGTGCCCCAGTTCTTTCAGCAAAATGTCATGGGTATAGAACTCAGCACTCATGACTCTAGGCTCTCACCTGGATTTTGCTTTGCAGTCCTGCTGCTTGCTTGGTGAACCTGCAGTTTCCACAACCATGTCACTCTGACTCATGGTTTCTGCAACCTCAGCCCCAGATTCCTGTTGCTTGCCTCGACCTGTCTTTTCAATTCCTTGCTTGTCTGGTGGTTGTCTTATCTGGCACGAGTACTTACGCCACAGCCTCACATTCCGAAGAAGGAACACTGGCTTACGACGCCGCCTCCCTCCAAGGAATGGTTCCAGCTGCCAATGAAACCATGTACCAATATAAGACTATGGCCAAACCAAACAGGTTCTAGAATTTACATCTGATACAAATATTTTCCCTTCCCACAATACTACATGCTTCAAAAGACATGCCAACACTAGAAAACCAAAACCATTATGCACATGTTCATATGCTGTTCAGTTGTATTCAATTCAGAATTTTAAAAAAATATATATATAATTTACATTCAATATGTAATACCTCTCTGCATTTTACTCCGTCTCAGCACAGAAGTATGACCTCGAAGGTGTGATGGCATACTGAATACTGTCCTAAAAACACTGCCTTTACTATAAATATTCCCACTTTTGAAAGTCTATATGATAATTTATTTTATGAGTGTGTTACAAGTGACCCAACTAATATACTGAATACTATATGAAATACTGAAAATTCAAGATGAGATAAAAAAACTATAAAGATAGAAACTAATGGAGAATTTAAAATCAGCCAACGCTTATATACCATGTATCAGAATGGCCGAGTAATTGTGCTGACGTGTACTTCTGTTCAAAGCTCAAGTGAATTCTCCACTCAGAGAAACAGTAAACATTACTTTTCTCATCACTTCACATTAAACTGTGGCAATTAATTCAAGGTAGGTGTTTCCTGAATGGTTTAAAACAACATAATTCAGAAACATCGATGAAAACGTTGAATTATTTTAAACACGTCAGCTTATATACCAATATTTCACAATTAATTAATATGACACAAATTGGCAAAGAAATATCCAATAGAATATAACTCTGCAAAGACATAAAAAATCATGACAATGCTACACTTTTAGATGACTGGATCTTCTGCAAATATTCACCTCATCTGTTTCATCAGCAGATGTTTCCATGCGATGATCTGGATGTTCAGTTCCCTCAGCAGCCACAGCACTGTTGTTTGAGCCTGCTACACCATCAACCCCACTATTGGCAAAGCGTTCAACGTATGATGACCACTTCTCCGTTTCAGCTACTGGTTCAGGTTCCTCCATCTCTGTGTCCAGCAACTCCAATGTCAGCTTGCAGTCATGCTTGTACTGCAATACAAAGAAAACCCAGTAGAGGCAGCCACTACTATTTCAGGATAAGAGAAAAGAAATTAAATCAGTTCTCAATAAACATCCATACCACATAAATCTTGAAACAGTTCTCGTCTGCCAAGGCCTGCTCTGCACGCCGCTGGTATGCCAGCTCAGCACCTGCCCTCTGGTGTGCCGTACCGCACAGGCCACCTGCACCACCACGGCGCTGTTCCTGCTGCAGTAACTCCATGCACTCCTGACAGGACTCATCCGATACAAGATACTGCAACTGCAAACATTATAATGCATACATTATTTCTAGACCTGTAATATGAAATCATAAATGTGGAAGATATTAAAACTTTGAAGAGACTGAATAAATGGACCATGATTACCCCAACCCCAAAATATTTGTTCAGGAAATGTACTTGTGGCACTGGAAAAATTCTGTGGATCTTGCGACAAAACAGGAAAATTCTGATGTACTTGAAAAAGGGAGTTACTAAAGCAGTTTTATAAACTTTTACAGTCAGAATATATCAAAGTTAGTTTGCAGGTTATTATTTTATATAAAATACAGTAATTAGTTTAGTGTCAAATAAGATCGGAGGAAGCTTGCTGTATGCCTATACGGTAAATTGAAACAGAAAAGGAAGTAGAAGTCACAGTCAATTTTAAAGTACAGTAAACCACTGACTTAAAAGATCTTTTTATTTAACGGGCACTATCCAGTACTACTAATTTTTTCTGGATGTGAGGCATTAGCACACACTTTCAGTTGTAATGACCATTGAATTTTTCTTTTGCACTAAGTCATCTGTTTACACTGTAGTGTTTAATTAACCTCGTGTCATTGTATGTGTCCAGTCCATATTACTAATCTGTTTCACAGTGCTCCTAACAGAATTATAGTCTAAGCATGTATTACTGACAAAAAGTGTGCAATTTAATAAACAATCAGCATCACCCTTTCCCTCCTATTATAAAACACACAAGTTCCCTGAGCTAGATCTGAAGTACATACCTCCTGAACTTTAGCAAGCCTACTGCTTAAGGGAACATGCTCCAATCTACAAAAATACCTTTCAGACACGGACTGATGACAGGAAAAAGCAACGAACATTACATTTTATGGGATTCACTGGGAAAAGCTAATGCAGCAGGAAAACATACTAAGCACTATCCCAAGAAGCTTTATAAAGACACCTGCTGGAAGCACTATACAGTACAAATAAGGAACATATTAACTGCATATTCCAGGAAAAGCAGGTATTGCCCTCAGGTCTCATAATCTATGCACACAGGGTCAACCCTGTCCCTGTCAGGCCCAAGGTTCTGGCCCTCCCCGGCCAGAAATAAAATCACCAAGGGCCTAGCTGAAGACAGTCCCCCTTGCAAGGCAGAGTTCTCATCACAGAGCAATACTATTCATCATAGTAAATGAGGAAACATGAGAAGTCCCTGTTGCAGGTTTTACTATATGGGATTTTACTCCTCACTCTTTCAAGAGACACATAAAGGAAAATACTTGGAGAACACATTTTCCTGAATACCTCACCCTTGAATAAAGCCACGCATCCGATGTTTCACCAAGGGCACATTTTGGACAATACCACACACCCCAAACTACTACTTCATTCTTACAATTTGTAAAGCTTTATTTAAAGATAGTTCACTTTCTGGCCACAAAAGGCTGTCAGACTATTACTGATTCGCAGTATCAACTTTCTTTCTCCAGTCTTTATTACAACTTTCACCTATGTCCTACTTTGTATGAACAATGTAATTTAAAATTTCATCCGTCTCATAAATTGTCTTCCACTAGAAGTGAAAAATCATAAACATATGCCCTTAGTACTAATGTTAAACAGTGCATGTGCACAAGTACTGCAGCCAACTGTCATGAATGAGGAGTACACCAATTTTATGTAAAATTCTCTTAGAAAAAGTGCACAGCATATTTGATAAAATAGGGCAATTCTAAAATAAATTCCTGTTTTTCTATATCAAGAAGCAACTAAAATTTGTATCCAGTTTTAATGTATAAAATATGAGTTAAACGACGAGAGGGGAAAAGAAACAAGATAAATCTTCCTCAAAAAACTGCTATTGGTCTGGATGTAGAAGCTAGAGGAAAAACCCTCTGCTCGTCGGGGATCGAACCCATCGTCCAGTCCATAGCCAGTCACTTTATCTATACTGACAGCTACCCAACTCATCATCAGATGACAGAATGATTTAATGAAAAACAGATTGGGAAACAAAATGGATGGAAACAGCTACAGCCTTATTTGTTTAGGTATTACTGATGTAAACCACAAAAACCTGTCAGGATAGCTGGTCTTCAAAAATAATATATAACATTCTTCCACAAATGGGGAATGAAGACAAGACCTCTATATCCTACCATTAAACAAAGGTAAATGTATAGGAAATAAAAACCAGGCAATTGTGACAGATGACACAATAAAGGTACATTGCACTTACATTTGCTGATAGCAGAAGCTTCTATTTATGTGGACTTGCACACAGAAAATCTGTTTAAAAACTACTTATAACACTGCTCAGAATCAAACTTAAGTCTCAATAAGAAAAAAATTAACTAAGTTTTATATTTGCATAATTTATTGTAATCAAATGCTACCACATACACTGTGAAAATAAGACTTTGCTGCAGGAAACAGAATGAATGTTCATATTTCTAACCCAGAATGTACCTTCATATTCATTAGCCACTAAGATACAAAGTGTCTCAGGAGGAATGCAGTTACCTGTCTAACTGCATATGTGACGACCTTGTCCAGTGTGAAAGCTATGTAGGCATGGATCCCAAACATTTCACGCAATGTATCTTCATATGCATTGCTGTCCATGTTGCCATCCAGAACATTTTTCACCATGTCCAGGAAAGCAGGATAGTAGTCCTCCACTTCAATTTCACCTTCAAGAGGACAATGTTCATTAATTCACATTCACAACCACACTATGACAACATCAATGCTATATGCATACCCTCAGGTCTCATAATCTATGCACACAGGGTCAACCCTGTCTCTGACAGGCCCAAGGTTCTGGCCCTCCCCGGCCAGAAATAAAATCACCAAGGGCCTAGTTGAAGACAGTCCCCCTTGCACGGCAGAGTTCTCATCACTGGGTAGCATTTACATGGAACTACATGCAAATGATCTACTAGAATCTATATCATATTTGTTCATATATAACACACACACACTTATTTTTGGATTGGAAAATCAAGTATTCAAGTACACCATGCTTCAAAACAAATAAAATGTAGGCAGTGTAAAAACAAATGCAGTATGATATATCTGATGATTAGGCAGGCAGAGTTACCTTTCATAGTTCATTCAATGTGAATGCCAATCAAACTGCTCAATAATGACAAATAAATATCAGATTTGAAATTGTGCCAAATAAACATTCTAATGAGCAGGGTGGGGAAGAAACTGGGGAGGGGGAGCTGCATGTTAAACATAAATGAGTACAGTAATCGGTTTCAGACCATGCCTTTTCCTTCATACCTGAAGGCTTCAAAACACGGTGCCCGTGTGGTGCCGTCACTCCACAAACACTCATTTTCAGAAACTCCCTGTCAAATGCATTTCAATATAACTGGAACAGTATTATAACTCATTAGTGTGTTTGAACCAACTTACTCTTGGGCTTGAGCCGCAGAGCAACAGCTGTGGATTCCTTGCGTCCCTGTCGCAGCTTGGCCTCTTCAGCAGCTAGAGCAACAGCTCGCTCATACATACGAGTGAGCCGTTCACAAAGTATTTGGTGCAGGCGCAGAAACAGATACCAGTGGTTGTTGCCAAACATCAAGGTGTAACATTCATCCTGAATCAAATAAGTTACATCATTTTGTTAATAATACAGTGATACATTAGTATCTAATTAAATGTGCATAGAATGGTTGTTACCAAACATCAAGACATATTGAAAAAAGTAATAAGTTGCATCAGATTAAACCTTTAAAGCCCAATGGAAACTATACATATTACCAGCATTATTAATACAGTGAAACCTCTATCTATCGTTCCCGGAACTATCGTTTTCCCGGATGCATCGTCCGTTTTGTTCGGTCCCGAATACATCCCATATAAAATAATGTTACATTTTCCCGCTTCTATCGTTCCTCGAACTATCGTTTTATCGCATCAAAAATCTTAGTCCCGGCCCACAATTTTCCCGCAATGATCGTTTCTGAGAAATTGTAACGAAATTTACGTGATATTTTTAGAATTTAATTCCGAAAGACGCACAATGTTTTTGGAATAAACAGTAGCGGTAACCTGTTATGTCGCCCAACCAGCACATTCTTTTGGAATGAGGGTCAGCGGTGCAGGGGTGATAGTTGGAGTGAATGGCAGTGCTCATTGTCAGAAATTTTACGATTTTAATTTGGGTGCACTCATATTTCGTTCCAGCGATGCCAAATGGCATGTGCACTGTGAATTTCTTCACAAATGCTTTTATTACAAGTACAAAGGAAAGGCTGGCGGCACTTTTCATTCTTCTGGTTCATCTCGTTTCCAGCGGGTCAGGGTCTTCTACAGCTACGTTTCGTTGAGTTCGGCAGTAATAGTATTTCCATTCTTCCTGTTATTGTCCGCAAAGGGGGTTGGAGTGGTGAGGAAGAGGGAGACGACGAATGCGAGCCCGAAGCTTTGCCGAGTTTTGCCGAAGCGCACGCTGCATTGGCGAAAGTGAAGTTGTTCTTTTATGCGCTTAATATTAGTGAACGTGACGAGGAAAACATTTTGAACGTGGAAAGTGCTCTGTTTGGTCTAAAACGTAAAGTTTCGACAAACCAGTTATCCATTAAAGACCTTTTTGGTAAAAAGAAGTAACTTTGAAAGAGAAACATTGTTTTTTTTTAAATTTTTAATGCTTTCCCGCATCTATCGTTTTTATTTCCCACCCCCGCCGAAAACGATGCATCGAGGTTTCACTGTAATCAGTAACAGCATTTTTCCAGTGTATTTATGGGTTTCACATGACTCAGAATAAAGTGGTTATTCTGAAGATGGCTGACATATAAAATGCTGTGCTGTGTAGCCTTGTAGATACTGACAAACATTTTATGGGAGCTTACTGCCTCCATCATTAAGGTAATAGATGATGGAAGCAGCAATCTCCTCTATTTGATATCTACCAAACTACACAGTAGAATGTACAATATTCATACTCATTGCCATGAGAACCTGAATTTGCTCCCAGGCTGTATGAAAGGCCTAACTGCACTGCTACATGATTGCAACAGCTGCATCACCTTGCACGTTTCTCTTGCATGGTCTCCACATTGCTCATCCTGCACTGGCAGGAGAACCCGGCACAAACCATGCTCAAAGTATTCATAAGCTGCTGGACTTCTAAAAGGAAACTCCAAACTTGTCAAATGCAAAATAAATCAATGCCTACCGCACGTTTCTGAGCAAAGGACATAATTTGGAGCTTAAATGCAGAGACGTCCTGCAGTCTTAGACTCTACACATCCCTGTACTCTATACTATACATCTAACCAAATGATCCTAATGTTAACAGAGGAGTGGAAAAATCACCTCTAGCCATGCCATGTGAATGGTACACAGAAACTAGCAAGTAATATTTATAAGGCGTATGCAAGTTTTTGCAACACTGCATTCTGTTGTCAACTGATATGTTTTTTCAGCACACTTAAAAGTAAAAGGTACTGCCACTCCTATGTTTACATAAGAATTGCATGACTGATAAGAAGCAGAGACAAGAAGCTGGTATCTGTTTAAGTAGTGTAAATATGAACAATATGGCTGTATTCTGGGTTATAGCACAATGTAGTCTGGTAGAAGTTTCCCAATGTTTTAAAGGTCCTTGCTGCCCCCCATCATCACCACCCTCATGATGGAAGCAGCAAGACCTCAGAAACACTGGTGAACTTCTACCAGAATACACAGCACTACAACCCCGAAGACAGCCATCTTTAGACTCGCCACTGTGAAAGCCTAAAATCCTACTAAATATGAACAGTAATAAATGGTAATAGGATACTCCTCTGGTACACTTGTTCAGACTGAAACCAGGTGCCTCCAGCATACCAACAGTAGAAGTGTGATTTAATAAGCAAGGGCTATAACAACAAATCCATATTCTTTATGGATCGTCAATGTAAATAATGTTAAATATAGAATATTCTTTGGTTGTATTTACAATGCTATTTCATTATTTTCAATATAACGAGTACATCTGTTTGATCTATAAATAATTTGAGTTAGAAAACATATGCCCATGTGACATAGCCACTATTCAATTATTTTTTGCAAAGAAACAGTCAGATTCCATGAACACCCAAACTTACATCAGGCAACATGGCTTAGGCACTACAGTGAAACCTCTATTCATCGTTCCCCAAACTATCGTTTTCCCGGATGCATCATCTGTTTTGTTCGGTCCCTGATACGTCCCATATAAAATACTGATACATTTTCTCGCTTCTATCGTTCCTTGAACTGTCGTTTTATCGCATCAATCGTTCAAAAATCTTAGTCCTGGCCCACAATTTTCCCGCACTGATCGTTTCTGAGAAATTATAACGAGATTTACGCAATGTTTCTAGAATTTAGAATGATCGTTTTAGAGATAAATTAATATTGGAAGACGCACAGCGAGATTGCCACACGCATGGCCGACACCATCGATGAGTCGTGTGACGATCGCGAAAGGGGGGAAAACGACGAATACAAGCCCGAAGCGGTGCCGAGTTTTGCTGAAGCACATGCCGCATTGGTGAAAAAGTGAATTCATTCTTTTATGCGCACAATATTTTTGAAGGTGATGAGGAAAACGTTTTGAACGTGGAAAGGGCTCTATTCGCCTAAAACCTAAATTTATCCATTAAAGACTTTTTTTGGCAAAAAGAATTACTTTGAAACAGGTTTTGTGTGTATTATTTTGTGTATGCAAAAGAGAAAAATGCACTATTTTAATTTTTTCTTATTTTTAATGCTTTCCCGCAACTGTCGTTTTCCCGTATTCATCGTTTTTATTTCTCTCCCCCATCAAAAACGAATCATTGAGGTTTCATTGTACTTCTATTCTGAGTCAGCTGTGTCCCACTGGCAATATTACTATCAAATGGAAAGTATCTAATTACTTAATTTTTTATTACAATTTCATCTGACTGTTCAAGATTATTTATATGGGAGGAACATGAAAAACTGTTTAACAGAGAATCAGTGTGTTTACACACTTCTGTAATGACCATATACATAAATGTTAAGGAAGTAATGCAGTAATTTGTCTACCCATTAAGTTGTTTCTTGTGAAATGCAACACAAATTTTAGACTGACAAAGTTAACCTGAATTATTTTTCACTTCAGAATATCCCTTAACATTAATCGACCATGTCAATGCTTACACATGATCCAGCTGGCCATGCATCACAAGTATAGATCAACCATGCTAATTGTCCGTGAGGCATGAGAGTAGACCTGACATCATTGAGGGAGGTGGGGTAGAATTCTGTGCTACTAGCGGACCGAAAAACACCCGCAGCTTATACAGGCCGTATGCTGTGAGCTAATGTACTGACTGACTGATAGCACAATGTTCTTAGGTAAGGAATACATTACCAGCGCATGCGCAGAACCCACTTTCCCCCTGCCACACAAGCAACGTCTGACAAGGCCACGTCTACTCTCATGCCTTGTGGACAATAATAAATTGGTTTTATTTTTTACTTTCCTGCATTTGTTCTCCTTGCACTACTGAATTAAGGTTTGTTATTCTCAGCAGCTGACTGATACTCAACAGACTGAATTTCCACTACCCAACTGATGGCTGCCTGTGTGTATGGTTTAAGCACCCTATAACTATTAAAAATGCAAAGCACCAGACAAACTGCATACTGCAATTACACCATACAACATAACAGCAGATTTGTCGTTGATAACTGCTATCAATATATCTCAGCATGTTGTCATAACCTATATTAGATATACTATAGTAATGCCACACACTGCAGACACCATGTATGTTCCAGAGTGCCACACCATGCAAATATAGTGTATTTAATTTTATGCCATGGTAGACTGCACATGAAAAACCCAATATTATACAAAGCATTCACATTTTTAAGTTCTCATAAAAATTTCAGTGACCCAATGAATTAAAAAAAGTAGCACACTTATAACTTTAATATCAACCATTATGTCTTCCTTCAGTACACTCATAAAAGGAAGACCAATTACCAGAAAGAGTACTACGGATTGACAAAAAGTGCACAGCAGACAGCTTGTACTTTCTCAATTTGGGAGACAAGCTCATAGTAAACATGAAAAATCCATTTTTCACCTTTCCACCACTACTTGTATTCAGAACATTGTGATCTAGTGGTTATCACTCCTGCTTCATATGTTGATCCCAAAGCAGTACCTTAAATTAGGCCACAACCACTTCCATAGTCATCCTTCCAATTCATTATTCCCTAACATCCTCTCTTTCGATGCTATATAATCCGAGTCACTGAAAAGCATCATTAAATAAACTATAAATGAATAAATTCCATTACTTCTCTCAGAACAATGACAAATGTCATTACTCACTGGATGTGTGGCAACTGCATGGAGTGGTAGCTTGATGTCCACATCGCCACCCTTGCTCTCTCCATCTGCACCAATCCCTCCCCCAGCATCAGGTTCTTTTTTGACTGCCATGTCACCTTTTCGACCTTTCCCACCACCTACTGCTATTCCTCCAGAAGAATTTCCATTGGCAGGATTACCAGTGGATGCCGTGACAGATGCTGAACCATTTGGATTGTTGTTGCTGGTGGTGGGGCATCCCTCCATGTCAATATCTTCCTTCTCATCTGTAATCAGAACAGATTTGCATTTATATATTTTTCCGTAGCCCTCAGTGGACTAGTGGTTAGCGTGCTAGCCACTGGACCCAAGGTACGTGGGTTCAAACCCAGCCAAGGTCGATCAATTTTTAAGGGTGATAAAAATCCATAGCACAACTTCCTTGAGAGGGGAAGTAAAGCCGGCAGTCCCAAGTCGCAGATTTATGGCATGTGAAAGAATCTTACGAGCATGATACAAGATGTTTCATTAGCAAAATTCAGCAGCCATTTCTCACCCACGTCTCTCCTGATTCTCTACTAGATGGCTCTAGCAAACAAACCAAGATTGAGTAGAAATTGTGCAGAGGCAGTGGGTTTGTGACTCACTACTCAAATTCACCCTACAAGACTAATGACAAGTTGCCTTGAGCAACTGTCCCGAATGGGTCAATAGGCCCTATCCTTGTAGGATATTTTTCCCTAACCCACGCAGCAGACAGTTGTTACACTTCTCAGGGCCACAAGTGATTGGTAAAAACTAAAGATTAAGTCCACTACACACTGCTGCACTGTGTTCATGACAGGTGCTTTTTTATTTTTTACCCAATGCAAAAGACTTCTGGCCACATAGGTACACCTCAAGGTCAGAATTAAGAAATCATTTCACACATATGACTAAAACAATTCATATTAGTGTTCATCAATTACTGTTTAGTATACTAACTGGCTCCAATTCCACAACTGAATTTTCAACCCAGTGCAGTTACTGAGAAATACTATTTAATTATTCCTATAAAAGGAGAGGGAAAAATATTCTAATAAGCAAACATGCAATTACTCTTGGACTAATTTAAAATGTCAGCAATTACGTACATTAATATTTTGGTTTTACTTACAGAAGTGTGAACTTTTTGTAAGCCACAGACAGAAAAATTTCCAAACTAGCCACCAAATTAAAAAAATCATTTGAAGGACCATCTCTGTCACAGGACAGATATCATACTTGAAATGTTGGCTAGTTTCAATCATCTGACACAGCTGATGCCTCAAGATCTTATAAATGGCAGCCACCATGAAAGATTCACATATATCAGATCATTGCCCGGACAAAAATTTTCATACACAAATTAAATGTAATAAGGTAATTTACACACGAACCTTCCTCTTCACGCTCATCCTCACTCAGTTCCTGGCGAGGATGGAAGAATAGATCTGGGACAAACTGACGGAGCAGCTGCTTGATACGTTGCTTATCTTCTTTGTGGATCCCTGTTTGACGCTTTACATGATGGATAAGCAGATTTGCCGCATCGTCAAGTACAGTCTTGTCCTTATAAGGGAGAATTAAATGCGGTCCTGATACTACTTCTCCAGACCCTTCTTCTGCCTGTTCATGTCTCTGAAATACAACAATTATTCCTTCAATGTTTAACCTTCAAATCTCACTGATGCGCTCAAAAAGCAAGCCCACATATCATATTTAGCTGTCCCAATTAGTGATTGTCCTAACTTAGAACATTCTTTGTAAGACCTTTTAAAGATATTCCATGTGTGTTTGGTATGGACAGAAAAATTAAAATCTGGATTTTCACTTCTGTCATCACTAACAAGACACAGTATAGCAGTTTCAATACATTTCCTTCCTTCTTGAATGTACAGTTGAAGTGTCTTGACTTTTGATGAAGCCCACTGGCAAAGAAAACTTAAAATATACCCCCATAATGAAAACGTTAACTTTCACCAACAGATTACACTTCAACTTCAAACAATGCCAATATGAAGCCATCATTCCTTTAAGAGAAGTTATCAATTAAGAATTGGACTGTATATAACCAATTCCAGAAAAATTACATATTGACAGAATGAAGAGAACTACAGATCCATCTGCATGACTAATATCTACTATAAATGCAAGAGCATATTTGAAACAAAATGCAGGAACTCACCTCATCATACAATGTTTCTATTTCATTGAAGAGAGACTTGGAACGGAGAGCCTTCACATCATTCTGCTTGAAGTTGATGCCCTGGTGGTCAAGGGACTTGAGATAGTATTTCTCATTCTGCTCCCGCCATATCTTGTTAAAACCCTATGGTATGCAAAAAATACTTGGCATAACTGGGTTTTACACCTACATAACACAAGAAAGCTCTTTGTGCTTAAATATGAGTATATGAATGGATAGTTCTATGAACTGTTTTGTATAAGCAAAAACACCCTGTGGGCAGTCCATTTCTGCATATGTATCTACCCATCACATCTTTCAGCTAGAGACGTTGTGCAGCCACCTACCAATGTCACAAACTATAATTCCAACCATACGATGACATTATACATCATTTGTCATGTAAGCTATCTGTTCAATCATCAAACAATGACAAACACTAATGGTGCAATCCATCAGCAGTTCTATGAACAGTATGCCTCATTCCATCTATATCAGTTATGAACTACGTAAATTATCAGTACTGTCATCTTTTAAAGATCATATAAACAATTCAAGCAGTACTATATTTGTGACTTGGTTACAAAACATGAACCAATTTGCCGTCATAGAATGTAATCTGTTGACGTGTTTGAATTACTGAGCACACCTAATAATTATTCCATTTCAATGGATATGTATCAGTAATACAAATTAAGATATGTGAATATATGAAAATGGTAATAATAGCAAAGGGGATGGTTGCTTTTAGCAGTAAATGCTATACTTAAGATAATGTTAAATAGTGTGTACATGGAAAGTGGAAAAAGAATGCCCTTCAAATTAGTGTATTCCAAAGAGCATCCCTTTCAAATTTTGTTACCTTCTGTGCCTCCCTCCACTCCTCCTCCTTGGCTTTGAGCCTCCTCAACACAACAGGAACAGCTACAACTGGATTCTTCTTCAATCCATCAATGATATCCTGTGCTTTATCGCCATATATCCTGCAAGAAGCCATTGATAAGAAGACCTTAGTCACATTTGGAAGCTCAAAACACAACATGCTGGCTAATCATTCAAACTTACTTTCAACCAAGATGTTATACTACACAACCTAGGAAGTTTAAAAAATGAATCTTTCAGCATATGGTTGTTCTGAGCAAATCATGTGGGCTGAATCTTTATAGAGAGTAATTGAAAAGTCACACAACCCATTCTGGACACATTCTATTTGTCATACCTTGAAATCAGAAAACAAAAACAATGTTATATTAAGTATTAGGAATATTCACCACATTCAGTGAAGCATACATCCACTCTTTTCCTCATGTTTGATGCAACATGCATACCTGCGTAATGCCCGTTGGTGGATGGTTGGTGAACATCCACCCAAACAGTCATCAAGACGAAACTTTGCCACTTCTTCAGGAGACAACCTTGAGAGTTTCTTCTGCACTCCCTCTAGGACACGAATTGTGGCTGCGTTAGTCTCTATAACCACGTCCAACTGCAATGATAAAAATAAGCAATACAAAACCAATTACTTTTAAAAATTACTTGTTAATATTGTAAAGATCAAATTGTAAATAGTTCTTGCAGACTTTAAGCAAACATTTTACATTTAAAGTCTACCAAACATATGAAATGTCACTGTCTAAATGTTCATTTCAAAATTTTAATGCAAGCAACTTATTGAACTTTAATACCACTTCACATTAATTGTAAATATGGTCAGAGGAGAGGGCAATGCCCATTCTACATTTATAGGCTTCAACAAAGATTAATACTAAGACATCTTTATAAAATCCAACTACAAAATAAAAATTTCTGTCCACACAAGGTCCAAACTTAAATTCTTAACATTTTATAAATACTCTCAAATTTAAAAAAAGGAAATTGTAAAATTTAAAACATCAGGCTATTATTCATTATGGTGAAGCATAGTACCAACAGGTAAAAGCAATTTTAAAATCAAAAACATCATGTGGCATGAACTGGATAGAGGAATAAACAAGTGTACTCCAAGAAATACATTATACTGTAAATTCCTTCCTCACTTTTAAACGGAAAAGAAGTTCCTCATATAAAGGGAGGCCAATGTAAGTGATTCACAGAAAATATACACACCTCAAACCTCTCATCCTCACAGCGGTAAATGTATTCCTCATACTGAGTTTTTCGGGAAGTTACAAAGGTGGAATCTTCTGACCAGGTAGGGAATGAGACCCATGTGTCATTGAGGACCTCTTTGCAAAGGGTGGTGCGCCCTGAGCACTTCGGCTGGACATAACTCTTCGGTAATGCACAGTAACTTGCACCTAACCTCTTGCATGTTGTGTAGTCTGCAACAACAATTCTTTTACACAGTGACACACAACAACATACTATAAATATACATAATACAAATGTCCTTGGTAATGATGATGCATGAACAACTACTCTGCACTCTTTCACAAAACATGCCTCTACCTCATTGACAATATTGTTGCCCTCGGTGGACTAGTGGTTAGCATGCTTGCCATTGGACCCAAGGTTCGCGGGTTCAAGCCCGGCCAAGGTCGATTGATTTTAAAGGGTGATAAAAATCCGTAGCAAAACTTCCTTTCAAGGGGGAAGTAAAGCTAGCAGTCCCATGTTGTAGATTTACGGCATGTAAAAGAACCTTACAAACATGATACGAGATGTTTAGTCAGCAAAATTTCAGTGGCCATTTCTCACCCAAGTCTCCTAATTCACTGCTAGATGGCAGTCGAATCAGGTTTGAGCTATTACTCTCACTAACACTGGAACACCCATTGGACGTTGCTGGACACGGAAATAAAAAATAAAATTCCAAAACTTGCTTGTGGTGCCAGAAGAATCACATAGCAAGTGTTAACATACTTTAAATAACACTTCAAGAGAACTATAGTCCTTCGGTAGGGTAGGGGATGAACAATATTTTCACTATACTGAAACACTGACATTCATTAGAAGACTTCACTATACAGGAAAGTCTTGGTTTACGAACGAGTTCCGTTCCAAGACGTTCGTTATGTGTATCTTGCATTCCTGAGCTTTTATGATATGTATCGTATATGTTAGCAGCCATTTTAAAGCATTAAATCTATGTACTAAACATTGCAACCAAGTGACAATTCTATTATATTATAATAGGGGGAATCACAGATTTATTTCCCACAAGAAAACATTCTACGTGGCATGGCATGTAAACCAATGTTTTCTTACTGGCTAGATTAGTTTTATTAACCAAGAACAGTATAATTATCATATAATAATTTTCTGATAATTATTCTAATAAATACATTTTTTAAAAGTTTATTTAATTAAATCTTACAATTATGTTCACTATACATTTGGCATTTCGTTTTATAATGAACTCTATCTACTGGCGACTTTAAGAAATTTTGAATGTATTGTGATGTTCATTATAGCGAATGTTCATAAATCTAACGTTCATAAACCGAGAGTTGCCTGTGTTTATATATCGCTTTAAACATGAAGCTATAATTTGGAGAAACAGTACTATGACCAAGATATCAATAAAAGCTCATTTAACATCTGCATCCAACTGCTGAAAAATGTTACCAATCACCAACAATGTGTACATTTTTGAACTAATACTCTCATTACCATTTAATAATACTCTCTTCTTGAGGAACACTTACCAATCTCCATGGCAAGATCACCCACAGGTCTGTCCTGCCTAGCCATATTGTTAGAAATGGCTTCCACTCCAGTTGCTCCAGGGCCTTGAGGGCCAGCAACAGATGTTGCTGCTCCCCCACTGCCTTCATTGTGTCCCAGGAAATCCTTGAACCAGCGAAACAGTTCAGGAAACTTTCCTAGGAATGGAGTGACGAGCTGCACTAGTTCTGACTTGGAGACAATTTCTTGATTGAAGAGCACTAGGCACCGCAGGAAGTTCTCATATACATCTTGATTCTTTAGTGCTTTCCGTGCCTGAGACAGATTAAAGACCAAATTTCCAAAATATGCCATTCTGGGACACAAAAACAGTCTTATAAAATTGTAGTAAAAATGTAATCCACAGAACACAGTGATAAGATCCCATGCCTGGTCCTCACCAGTCACCATAAATATACTACACAAAAAATTATTTTAGACAGACAGACAGGTGCTCTAAGACTACATAATCTAAACCTGAATATAGAAGTTCCATTCTTCTGAAATCTTTGCTTTCGAAAACAGGATGTTTTTCATGCTCAGAGGATTACATTTCCAATGCCTTCTCTTCAGCGAAATCTATATATCAGTAGCCAGAATATCATTTGGCGATCATACAGGCTGTAGTGTAAATCAAGATGACCCAAAACATGTAAAATATTTCACTAGTTCCTTTTCAGTGTCCTTTGAATAAGTTTGTGGCGTCGGCAGTTTATTTCACATTCTTTCAAGGAAGGAAAGTTACGTATGCCATGTACCAAAGCCAGCTACAGTAACACTCATATTATTTTTATTAGGTTTTTGAGGCCAGTGTTTAATGCATAAACGTGTAGTTTGCCAACAAAATGAACACTTGGCAAACAGTGGAACTAGCAAGTAAAAAGTAACTGTGACAATAATATCAAAAGTCTACCAACATAAGAAACTTATCAGGATAATGCACAACAGAAATGACTTTAATGTGTAACTTTGGGTTTTGGGGAACTACCTGTGGCATGCACTGGGGTGGCCAAACTTTCTATCGAGCTGCTGCAGCCTCCACCCCTCCCATCAATGGGTAATATCCTGCTCTCCTCTACTCAAGCCATCACCTCACTTACTTCCCACTGCCAGAGTTATATAAAGGGTTCCATTTTATTTCCAAAGCCATTCACCATAAAAGTGGTGACTCCAAAGTTTTCCCAAGAGTATGCCACTGTTACCGAGAAGCCAAGGTTGTTTACTTTCTTTGTTTGATTTTATATACAATTACACATTTTATTCTGAGCAATCCTTCAAGATTTTTTGAGATAATGCAATCAGAACACAAATTACTTAATTTATAACAGTGGAAACACTTTTCTTCAAAGCTTACCTTATCGAAGAAGGCATAATCAGTAAGGCTGCCATATTTGCCAGCCTCTGCAAGAGAGACATCCCTCAAGGATGCCATCTTGTGCTTCTTGGTGGGTGGACCATGTGTTGCAGGGGCTGAGGTGGAGAAGGAGGGTGAGCGTTTCACCTGGCCACTACCACTATGACCTGAGTGACTGAATTTTCCAAGTCCGCCACGGTCTGACAGTCCGCTTGACAGAGCTCCTCCTCCACTCTCGTGTCGACTACCAGCTCCACTGCTACACGAGTTGTTGTAGCCAGGTTTCAGACCACTGGAAGGCTTCTTTGCAATGGACGAGTGATCATTGCTGGTACCCTTGTTGCTCTGCAAACAGTAAACAAAAAGTGTTCGACATTGTAACAGTGTTTCTTAAACTGTGTTCAGCAAAATCCCACACTCAAGGGTCATTAAATAAAATACTGTCTAATGGAACACTCAGTTTACAATGCCTTTCCTGTCACAATTTTCGCCAACTTCATAAACTACTTCATTATTCCTTTATAAGATACAGTATACTGCTTTATGAAAACTGAATTATATCACAGGGTAGACAGCTTTGTGTGCATTCCTAATGCACCAAATCACTGCTTGCTTTTAGTATGAACACCATGGTACTGTGGTGACAATAATTAAAATTACTACTGAATAACACTTCTTCCAAGCTGTTGGCCTTGTTCATTGAGACACTAGGACCGTGGGTTCAAATCCCTCTTGAGGCATGGATATTTGTCTGCATCTTTGTGTAATGTCCTGTGTACAGGTAGAGGCCTTGCGATGGGCTGATCACTCGTCCAAGGAGTATTACCAAAATGTCTAAAGAGATCAAGTAACCTCCCACATGGGAGGAAGCCAAGGCCCACCAAACGGACTGTAAAGCCACAGGATGGATGGAAGGAACACTTCTTCCAATATATTTTTCCAGTCTGTGGCCAGCTTTCATAAGATAGTAATGCAAGCACAGTGCTGCAGACTATTTATCAATGTTAGTGAAAATATCTAAGTATTGCTGAATGTGTAACATTTTTATTTCCTTTGAGCCCATTGCAGTAAGTCAAAATAAGCTTAATGCAGAATATCACATGATGACACAGCTTTCCAAAACTGAAGCTAACGCTGTTGTGGCAAGCAAGCAAATCCACCCTTCACATTAGGTACTACAACACAAGCACAAAATGTTTCCTACAAGTGGTGAATCCGCGGCCGCCTCGCTCCCCTGACCTGTCCGTATGTGACTCTTTTTTGTGGGGTTACCTCAAATCAAAGGTCTACAGAAACAAACCACGCAACATCCAGGAACTGAAAGATTCCATTCACCAGGAAATCGCTACTGTGGGGGAAGAAATGTTGGGAAGAGCAATGCAGAATTTCGAGGAGAGGCTGCAAGAGTGTGTACAGAAGGAAGGGTGTCACTTGACGGACGTTATTTTTCGGAAGTAATTCAAAAGTTCAACAAAAACTGCATTTTAAAACCTTTCTTTTTGTGTAATTAAAAATTTTTTTGACTTGAAAATCAACTGAGTTATTGTTATTTGAAAAACATGCATTTCCTCTGCCGCACCCTTAAAAACCCTTATATTTGATCTTATATTTCCTGTTATCATAACAGCTGATTATGAAAATACATTGCATTAGCTTTGGTTGTACTATTACAGATTTCTTACTCTTATCTGAAATTAACAGTTATCTCAAATTCCATTACATTTTTGTTGAAATCTTTTGTGTCAGCTCTTAAGTTGATAGCTTTCTTCACACATGTAGCAACAATAAATTTCATACATTTAGTAAGAACTGCAGATGAGCATAATACATAAATCCGCAGCTTTTCACAGACAACAGAATGTTATATCCCTGATTTTAGACTCAAAATTTTGAATATTATTTATTTATATGAGGACAAATATGGTAATTACTGTATCTAACGCAACAGAAACAAACACTTATATAGTGACAAGGAAATCTTCGTCTGTCACATAATTCAGTGCTGAGACATCATTCCTGCACAAAACCTAAGAAAAGAAAAAAACTCATTCTCCCAAAGCAGAGAGAAAGTTTACAATATGCAGGGCTACTGTAAAAATTTATTTAATAGCAAAGGGGAAACAAGAAATATCATGCAATGCAGTGACTCACAAGTGCTGCTTGATGGCTGGTTGCATCTGGCAGGAACTGTCCAAACTCTGCAAGTAAATCCTCCTGGTTCTCAAACAGCTTGGCAACCTGGGAGTACACTTCTGCTTCTGTTAGATGTTTTCCTGGAGTGCTTAAACCCTCCTTCAAGTTGCGTTGCTCTTTTTGATATGTATGCAGGATTTCGAGGAAACGCTTGTACTTATCAGGCTGACCCTGGAAACGGTTCTGTAACAAATTACAGTAATCTTATTAAATTAACCAGTACAAGATAAAACCATGATGGTAAGTAAATAATCATAAGAAGTCTTCCTTCACTGACTACTAATTACTAGTTGCAAAAGTTGTGGAAAAACTTTCAGTAAGTAAATGTGCAATCCAGAAGTCTGATAAGAACAGATTTAATCTCAACTGAATAATACGGGACTTAAAGCATACAACAGCACATTTCAGGAAATTAAAAGTAAGTACACCAACAAGACTTAGGACTGAATATCAGAACTTTAAAGAAAGCCTTGGGACAGAATATCAAAATTTCAGTGAAGTCTCAGGTACAGGTTACGACAGTAAAACCACAATTTGACAAATAATTCCCTAAATTACGAATCAAATTAGGCATGCAAAATAGCAGTTGATACAAAATCAATAAAAATCAACCTCAACAGAAATAATGTGTATAAGAAATTTACCTCAGACAATTTGACAATGTCCAACAAAGTACTGGTACAACTGGAGAATGTGTTACAGACCTACATATTGCTTTGGTACTTCCAGGAAAATCCTGTGTATGAACTAAACTCACAAGGGCTGTGCTTGTAAACATTCGTCTGACACTTATTCAGAATGGTTTAAAACAAAGGAATTTCTTTTGGTGCTTTACAACTTTGCTTTAGAATACATAATTGGAAAAGCTTCTGAGAATCAAATGGAATACCACTGGACTATGTTAATAGTTTTGTCACGCAAAACACAAAATACCAAATAATAGAATACATGCCCTTTTGGAAGGCTGGTGGTCTATAATAAAGGAGAAACAAATACAGCATGATTTAGAAGTAACACAGCCCATTCCTTGCATCTTCTATTTGTCAACAAATAAGTTCAATTGAAATCAGACAAAAAATATTAATAATAAGTTTTGGAATTGTCCACCACATTCAGCAATGCTTGCATTTACTCTTTTCATCATGTTTGATGCAGCCGAGTGAAGAGATGCTGTGTCATGGAAACAGTTATGTAGACAAGATGATGATGGATTGTAACAGAATTGGGAAATGTATCTCTAAACTTATTCTCACAAATTAAGTAAGATGCCATGTACTGTTAGATAATAAACATTGCAATGCACTTGTGAAAAATATATCCTTGCACTGTTTGTAAAAACTGTGAAGACAACTGACCAGACTGGTCGAAGCAGGTTACACAATAAGACATGACGCATGGGATTTTGCACAGTCACAGCGATAATTTATGTTTATTAATCCAACTCAATTGCAACCATCAATAAATACTGCAATATGCAACATAACTCTTCAATCAACCTGTTTATGTCCTTGTATCATCACATGAATATAAGTGAAAAATACGTAGCTGCAAACAAATAAAAATTAATGGAATGGGACTACACTGCACCATATGATCAATGAGGACAAAGGATTTTATGAACAGATAGCCTGGAGTAAAGAAACCAAGGCATATAGGTAAGAGAATATAATGAAGATGAATATTTGTTATACTGTGAAGGTATAGATTGGATTCAAATGACTCTGGATTGGACCCTATGGAAAACTTGTAAACACAATCATAAACCTTCATATTTTATAAAAGCACGACATTTGTTGACAAGCAGACACTATTGACCATTCAAGAACTTGAGCTGTGGATGCTTGCATTTATCTCAGACAGCTCACCTTGATTTTATTGACATAGTTAATGGCATGGTTAAACTCCACTGGCTGGCTCTGAGGTGTGGGGTGGATAGCACCACCTGCACCAGACTCTGCATGACTCAAAGCCTGTGACACAGCCTGGTGTGCTGCCTGGGTCTGGGACAGCACTTGTGTAACAGGACCATGGCTATGGTGACTGTGCCCGTGGTGGTTATTGTTGTGATGGATGGTTGAATTGTTGGGTGTGGGTGGATACCCATGGTGCTGCTGCTGCTGCTGCTGCTGCCCGCCTGAGACTGCTGACAAAGATCCAGCTCCAGATCCTGAGGATGGAGATGTCCCAGACGAGACTGAGGACACCACATGATGAGAGGAGCCTGTTGAGCCTGTCAGGCTTGAACCTGAGAGATGGCTTGAAGAACCACTGAAAGTAAAGATCAAAATATTTTAAAACCATGGATCCAACAATGTGAAAAGCAACTTTAACTCTGCTGCCTGCCTACCTGTTAGCAAGTTTATGTTAGGAATCTATAGGGTGCGGCAGAGGAAACGCATGTTTTTCGAATGGCTAGTACTCGGCTAGGAGGAGGGTGGGGGATTTCCGCTCCTTGCTAGTAGACAGCTTAGATGATGCAGTTTCATTAGCCATGGCACCGTGGACCCGCAAGCATCGGGTGTTTGTCGTTGAAAATTATTTCAAAAATGGTGAATCCGTAATTGCCATTCAGCGCCTTTTCCGTAAACAGTTCAATGTGGAGCGCCGTGGAAACATCCCTGATCGTAACATGATACTCAGGTGGGTTGATGCGTTTAGGACAACAGGGTCTGTGATGAAGAGGAAACCACCTGGCCTTCCTGTGTCTGTGCGTAACCCTGAGAACGTTGAGAGAGTGAGATCGGCAGTTCTCAGAAGACCGAGGCGTTCTGCTCGGTGCCAAGCTTTAGCTTTGCGGATGTCAGATCGGTCTGTACGTCGCGGCATTCTTAATGAAGATACGGTAATAATGATGAGTGACGAAGCACATTTCCAGTTAGATGGGATGTACGTCGCATCCTACACAAACACTTACAGTTTCATCCGTACAAGATAATGATAGTGATCCTACACAAACACTTAAAATTTCATCGGTACAAGATAATGATAGTACAAAAGCTGCTCCAAGGAGATTTTGTGTAACGAAGAGAATTTTCTGAAACAATGTTTGGCATTCTTAATGAAGATACGATAATAATGATGAGTGACAAAGCACATTTCCAGTTAGATGGGGCTGTGAACAAACAAAGCTGTAGGTACTGGGCGGCGGAGAACCCGTGACAGCTACACCAAAAACCTCTCCACAGCACAAAAGTAACAGTGTGGTGCGGCATTGCAAAATTTGGGATCATTGGCCCTCATTTTTTTCAAGAGGGGGATACCTCAGTTACAGTGACTTCGGCAGCTGTAGGTACTGGGCGGCGGAGAACCCACGGCAGCTACACCAAAGACCTCTCCACAGAACAAAAGTAACAGTGTGGTGCGGAGTTGCCAAATTTGGGATGGTTGGCCCTCACTTCCAGAACTGCGCAGACGAAGGGTCAATATGCAGAGAGGGGGATACCTCAGTTACAGTGACTTTGGCACGCTATGTCGAAATGCATTCTTAATGAAGATACGGTAATAATGATGAGTGACGAAGCACATTTCCAGTTAGATGGGACTGTGAACAAACAAAGCTGTAGGTACTGGGCGGCGGAGAACCCGTGACAGCTACACCAAAAACCTCTCCACAGCACAAAAGTAACAGTGTGGTGCGGCATTGCAAAATTTGGGATCATTGGCCCTCATTTTTTTCAAGAGGGGGATACCTCAGTTACAGTGACTTCGGCACGCTATGTCGAAATGCTCAACAATTTCCTGCTTCCAGAACTGCGCAGACGAAGGGTCAATATGCAGAAAATGTGGTTCCAACAGGATGGTGCCACGGCACACATGGCGAGTCAATTTCCTGCTTCCAGAACTGCGCAGACAAAGGGTCAATATGCGGCAAATGTGGTTCCAACAGGATGGTGCCACGGCACACATGGCGAGTGCATCGATGCAGGTGGTTCGTGGCATGTTTCCCCAACACGTCATCTCCCGTTTTGGTGATATCCCTTGGCCGCCTCGCTCCCCTGACCTGTCCGTATGGGACTACTTTTTGTGGGGTTACCTCAAATCAAAAGTCTACAGAAACAAACCACGCAACATCCAGGAACTGAAAGATTCCATTCGCCAGGAAATCGCTACTGTGGGGGAAGAAATGTTGGGAAGAGTAATGCAGAATTTCGAGGAGAGGCTGCAAGAGTGCGTACAGAAGGAAGGGGCGTCACTTGACGGACGTTATTTTTCGAAAGTAATTCAAAAGTTTTCGACAAAAACTGCATTTTAAAACCTTTCTTTTTGTGTAATTAAAATTTTTTTAACTTGAAAATCAACTGAGTTATTGTTATTTGAAAAACATGCGTCTTCTCTGCCGCACCCTATATAATAAACAATGATTAAAATAAGCCCTCAGTCATAACAGCAATCTGAGATGTCATGAAAAACTTATAACATGTGAACCAAAATTGGGGCATTACATTCATAACTCAATACAATATTATTTATCCCAACACTAATCAATATCCCTCCACATAACCCAACATCTTTAAATACATAGACATGAGCTACGTATTTCAATGTATTAACAAAATCTGTCTCATACAAGGAAAAACTGATATAAGTGAACTTCATATTCACCACAAGAAATCATCAAAATATACTTTGTAGCACACTGCATCTCATCCACATCCGCACTAAACATGTGTGTTGAAAGAGAGCAGGAAGCAATACTCTTGCACTACGGCTCACTTGCTGGACTGAATAATATGAGTCCGCAAGCTATATAGAAGTGCTCAGAAAAGGAGTGGAGAGAGTAAAACAAGGGTTGCAACTTGCAGTTCAGATATCAAGCAACATACAATGCAACCTTCTTGCATGGAATTTATAATATGCTTGTTCTGATGGGTATCCGTAATATCTGAATATGGCAAAATCAGACACTTATGAAGCCCTCCTGATTTCTAATTCAATTACAGTACAACAGCAGAATTAAAAACATTAATGCTGGTAGGACAATAGACTTTTTTGAAGTGGTTACTACAGACATGACAGTACTGAAGTTCACTAATCTCAACATCTTTAACACATTACCTGAACCAAGAAGTTAAAGATTTTCTAATACATACATGACCTCCTGCACTCTAAACCAACCAACAAGCACACTATTCGCTGTAAGGTTTGAACTCCTACCCACAGTTAACTGTTTTCCAACAAGTTACACCCATACTCTGCCCACAATTTTCTGTGCACATGTACACAAGCAACAATAAACATCAAACTTGCCTGACAGAAGCAAAGCATGAATATACTACATCAAACCAACACTTAAATACACATACAACACTACACATTGATTCTAAACAACACAATTTTAATACATTAGTCTTCCATGTCATAGAAGAGCTAACCATAACTTGTCTTTGCTCTTCAAAATGGTGAACAGTCACACAACTCATTCCATTGTCTTCCTAATTAACTTTTATGAGTTGTTTAATTTCAGGAGACACGTTACTTCAACTATCATATGCATGCCTAAGAACTTTCATTTTGTTGTCATAATCAGAATTACATCTCAGTAGACATGTGCTTGGAGATTTTTTCAGTTCAAGATAAAGATGAGAATTCAGAAAAAGGAAAGATCAAGGGAAGAATTTTATCTACTAGAACACTTTTCCTACTGTAATCACAATTTGTAACACTAGCCAATCATCTGCACTGCACAAAAGTGTAAGGATATATAAGAAAAACTTTTCAGTTCAAGAGAGAAAATAAAATATGTGAATCTAGATGAAAGCAATAATGTTCTATACCAGATCAACTTTATCAATGCAAACAAAATCTATAACACTAACCATGTTTTCACAATGCACTTAGGTGTACTACTACTAATTCCTTTCGATCGTTTTTCGTTGAAAAATTTCCACAAATAAATGTATTCCAACCGTCGTAGCTTCGCACGACAAATAGGACCAGCTGGTCATAACATAAGTGACGGCACTGGCATTATGTTTCTGATACAACAATCACAATTATTAAAAATCCTGTAAATTCAATACATTAAACTGCCGTAGCAGAAATCTTTGAGCACACACTGGAAAGGTGCAGTGCCAGAGCCACAACCTGCAGATGGTAAGAGTATGTATTTACCTGTGCAAAGGTAGAGTTGGTTTTCCAGGAGCTGTGGAAGTAGGACCTCCAGGAATGGAGCCCACAGCATTACCAACTTGCTGTGTGGAGCCCACACCTCCAGTTCCACATACAGGAACCCCTCCAAGTCCTGTGTTACCTACTGCTGAGCCTAAGGTGGTGGGGATTACTGAGTGATGTGGCGTTATGGAGACTGGCGTATGCACCAATGTCGTAGTAGCAGCTGTTGGGCTTGGCATAGACACCGATACCTGGAATGCATAGCCCTACTTTCAATTAGTATAAACGTAAATTAGAATACTACCAAAAAACAAGATTAATCAATGACATTCAAATAAGGAGCTATCCTAACACTCACCAAAGTTTCTGGCTATATCACACTAAAGATATTTACTTATGTGTCCAGCTACATCCGTACATGATTAGCTGACCAATCCAAAGTATGATTGGTCACACACCTTCCCATCAAACCTTGTACCTGCCAATAATACTTTTTATATTAAGTACTACAAGGTACGTCTCATAACTAGCATCCTATTGTCAATTTTGAAGACAGAAATTCTCAAAAACATAAGCCTTAAGTATTTAAAAGAAATCATCCCATCATCAATTGTGAACAGCAAATCAGCATTCTTTGGGGAAGTTAGTCAATGAACATGTCCTTCAGCAGTAGCTCATGCAGCATGTGTGTGTTGCTGTGAAGCACAAAGTCTTCTTCATATTGTGAAAATACATCATTTTACACGTGGCAGTCTCTGGTGGAAGATATGTACTGATAATCTTGTGATGGAAAGTCTTAATAACTTGTTCTTTACCAAGTCTAGCTGGTCATGGTATCTGTAACACAGAAATCTTACCAAAGAGCATCTTTGTTTACTTTCCCACGCGCCATATAGTTGTGCCAGTAGATGGCGGTAGAATCCTGATCCTCAGATTGTTCTTGGATATGTATAATAAAAGTGAAAAGAACCAGTGGAGGGAGAATGAGTGACATGTTAAATGCTTCTAAACCGCTATCTCACATTTCATCATGTAAGTTACTTTTCTTTCGTATGGCCTGCTAACGGGCATTTATACATGCAGACATGAAATAAAAGGCCTAGTAAGGTACCTGGTCATTGGCTTGCACCTCAATCTTGTAGCCAGGTGGCAGGAAAGTGTTGAAACCAACAATAAGCTCTGGGTGACCCTTGAATAAGTTAGACACCCGTTGTATAACTCCTGGTGTGTCAATACTGCCAACAAAAATAAAAAAAATATTTTCATTTGTATTTTAATGTTTATGTATGCATGTGTATGTCTGTATCTATCCACCTGTCATTAAGGACACAAATCATACAACCAAGTTCTTTATAACTGTATGTCTGTATGTCCTTTTTAAAGTTGTTTGCAAAATGTACTAATATTGTGGCTTTTAATTTTGCTATCAAGTAAATTCAAGTAAATCAGCACGTGCTGCACGAAAATATAAGTGACTGATCATGATTGGTTAGTTTGGAAATTTTACCTTTCATCAACACAGCAAATGCACATCAAAGTTCTGACATGATGAGCTCTGGTGCTATATATACTAACATCAGCCAACATTTCTTCACGTGTATACATAAACACACACAAAAACATGGATAGAAATAATAATGTAACCAAATCCATGAACCTCCTACATAAATCTCATAATTTGTGTATGTAAGTTCATGAGGCAGTACAGACCAAAACTTAATACAGTCTTCACCTTCATTTTGCCACTGAAGCTCATCACATGACACAAAAAAGCCATTAAAATTTATTTATATTTTTCTTCAATTTAGGCAAATATGCTGATGCCCTTGCATAACAGGTATCTGGCACAACTAGTTCTAATTAATGGAAGATACAGAAAAACAAGGGAACTACAAATGGGTGAAATTATCATGCCAGCTGTATGCTTATATTACTACTGGCTTCGGAATTAGAAAATTTTAAACAAATGATTTTTGCTGCACAGAGTGTACAATACAAGTCCTTAATCTACTTTCCAATTATGCCACTTCTAAAATCTTCTTCAGTAAAAACATGCTCTCCATAAGTAAATGCACAAACCAGAAAAAGAGTATAAGCAACTCACCTCTGACTCTTGAATTCCTTCATAATGTCCAGGAAGTCATTGTACACCTGTGGCTGATTGCCAAACTTGTATTTCACCTGATCCAAATAGGACAGTGCATCTTCCACCTTCAACCTCTGAAACTGCTGTTGCCCAGCCCCTGCAGAGGTGGCTGACACAGACATAGAAGATGCTGATGGTGCTGCTGCTGCTGCTGCTGCTGCCGCCGCCACAGTTCCAACTCCAAGTACCTAGAATAATACTTTCATTTTAAAACAGAATTTATTACAAGGGAAACATGAGCAGTGCTGGTAGTACTTTCTAATGTGCAAGTTTTACATCTGATAAACACGAAAACTACATGTTCACAGTATTATGAGTAATAACATCATGTGGATTTATAGGTAGGTAGTACGCCCTGAAGATAGAGGCATTATGTTCCCCAAAACATTGGTATCTACCTGTCTAAACAGTGTTACTTCTCAGAAGACCAACATATTTACTGCTATAAGAACTTAGTACAGGAAAACTACACATTCTTGAAAACACTTCAGTTATGTATTTCGACATACAAATGAATCAATTAAAAATTTTACTTTGCTCCAATTCCGTCCAGTTCTGAGAAGAAAATGTTACAAAACAAACAGAATCTAAGGCCACAATCCAGCTACTTATTATATTTATATATAATACAATACAACACCATGTAATGATGCAGAAAACAACCTGTTCACAACACATTCATTATTTGGTGGTGAGGACAAACAGTTTTGCTGGTTTATAAATGTTGCCCACATGACCACTTAACACTAACCCACAAAGCAGTTTATTTGGGTACAAAGCAGCATTTGGCCTGTTGTCATTATAACAATTTAAATTTAAAAGTTTAAACAACCAAAACTGGTAAATGTACATGGCATGAAACCACATAAAACATGTATAACAAGACTGGTAAGGTGTACTCTTTGGAGTACAATGACATTCCAAAGGCACTGTTTGTGCTACATCCCATATGTAGTTGCACTAATGTAAAGGTCATTGTTTTCCAACAACATCCTAAGGGCATTCCTAAACTACTGCTGCAACCAGGATGGTAGAACCACAGGGGTTTCCATATCTGGTGGCCAAGGCCAGGGAGAGGTGAACCATGGGGCAAAGCCCCTGGAAAAACAATTCATTTCAAGGGGCCAGGCACCAACAAAGCAAGCATCTTGGGAAAGGGCTCGGGCAGTAAAGCCCCAGGGGTTAAATAACCCTGGTTTGGAGCACACAGTGGTGGTATTATGAGGAGGTGCCCCAAAGGAGCAGTCACCGAAAGTGGCCTGCCCCATGGATGGAAAAATACCTCAGGGGCGGTCCACATCCTCCTGAGGCTTGGATGATATATCCTGATATCCTACAGGACCAGTGGTGTCTAAAACAGCAAAGGCCAAGCGGGGAAATGCCACTGAGGACGTAACACAAAAGTGAGGGAGTCTGGAGGAGGATAAAGGTTTGTGGGGACCAGTGGAGGTCCAGGCCATCACAACTGATGCCCTGTGAGGGCAGAGAACAGATTTTCAAAGCTCTAGACTATGCATAGGATAGAATGAATAGAAAGCAAAGCTCCAGGAACAGATGTCCAGGAGACCCAATAAAGCAAGCATCCTGGAAAAGTGACTTAGTGACAAAGCCCTGGGGGTTAAGTAATAAATTCTGCTTGGGACCAGCCATGGAAAGCATTACCTGGGAATGTCCATAGGAAATGGAGACCCCAGAAGTGACCCAGCCCTAAGACTGGTGAAGCCACTTGGGATCAGTTTGGGCCTTTCTGAGGCCTGGATGATTTAAAATGAGCTGGTATACACAATGCGGTGTCCAAGGGATAACAACAGGAATGGCACAGAAAAAACAATAATAACAGGTTCCAACTGCAACACTACTATACAAGTTGCCTAACTCCTAGGAAAAAGCAAGACATGGATGGGCCCACAAGGTGTTCTTCACTCATTGTGTCCACAAATGAGTTGTCCTTTATGAGATAGCACTACAATATTTAAACAGTATGCTGTATAAAAACTGTCTCTTTTCCAAACTGGAGAAGTCTACGCCTTTCCAATCCTAGTACAGATGTTATACATGGGTGCTGCATTCCTGTGAATCACTGCGTAAAACAAAAACACACAGAAAAGGAAAGATAACAAACAACCCCCATTTTGATATTAAACTTATGCCAAAATGCTTTGATGCAAAGCATTGTAGAGCATAAAGAACACCTAATTACTTAAGATAAATACGTATTATCTTTAATAAAACGATCATTCCGTAAATAATCAACACATAAATGACCACCTTCGATTTCAATTAAGCTGACAGTATTATAAGAGATAAATATGACTTTTTCCTTCCTGTGTCAGTTTCAAGGTTACTGCATTTAAAAGTGTCAGTTTTCAATAATTGTTCCTGAATTGTGACTGTAAGATGTTTATAACTCCAGTCCTAATTAAGTTAGAGAGCTCACTCTTGCACCAACTGAAAGCTCTTGTGTGGGACTTACAAGTGGTATGCCACACATATTTCAGAGCACACTTTTCTGACATTCAGTTTTGACCTTAATTGACGAAAACCGTGCAGCCATGTTTACATTTTCCAAAAACATTTTGTGATTCTGAGTACATTTTCAGAAAAATTTCATGTTGGGACATGTATAGAATGATATTAACTACAGGTTACAGACACACTGTTGGTCACACGGTTTACAGACTACAGCAAGCTACAGAGGTAATACAACATTAATAGGAATGACATAAATACAAAACCAGCAAGCTTACTCATTAAAATACCAATATTAGCTTTTCATTTTTTTTAAATGTTACCTGCAAGAGTAGCTATTTACAGCCTGTGAAGCATGGTTTCTAGTTTCTCAGTGATGCAACATGATTCCTTCTCACTATTAACAAAAGTGTGACCCCATCAGTTTCTTGATCCACTTTTTGAAAGCCCTTTTGAAGCTGTAACCCACAAAATGACTGGCAGTGACTTTCTTCAGATTCTTCACTTGAGAGAACTTTTTGGTGGAAAGTGACCATTTTAAATATGTCAAAAACAAAAATTACTTTGCTCTTGATAAAACCACCACCACCACCACTCAATTGTAAAGGTGAATTATAACTTGATGCATGTCTGTACAGGTCACAACACGACTCATCGTGCTCAATCATTCGGTGTAGCATCTGACAACTTAAAAAAATTCATCACTTTCATATCCCACCATTGGGGGGAAAAGCTGCATAAATCAAGGTTAAAATTTAAACATGCTCTGAAATATTAAGAGCAGCACATTAAATCAAATCCCCCCTTATTAGCTTTCAATTGGTATAAGAATGAGTTTGTATCTTAATCAAGACCAAAGAATTTTAGTGAATTAGAACAAGGAGAAATTTAAGGACAACTTAACATTTAAAAAATGCTCATGTTGCAATTAAGGGACACAGGAAGGTAAATTTTCATATGCATCACTTCCCATGAAGACCAAACAAACCTGTGAAATGCTGTTAGTATGTGAATCAAAGACAGCCAAAGATCTGAGGAGGGGAGGGAGTATTGAATGAGAGCTCCATCTATCTTCCACTGTCCAGAGAACAGAGGCACAATGCCAGTATACTGTAGCCACCTATAAGCCAATGTTACAGAATCTTGTTTTAAAGGCTTCTAGTAATGTGGACTGATAAAGTCCGAAATGAGCTGGTCTTAGACAGTGTAGACGAAGGAAGAAGTCTATGGAAAAATCTTACGAGAAGAAGAGATAGGATGGTGGGACACATTCTCAGGCACCCAGGATTGGTTAATTTGGTAATGGAAGGAACAGTTGAAGGGAAGAACTGTAGGTGGAGACAAAGATTGGAATATGTGACGCAGATTTTTGAGGATATGGGCTGCAAAAAATATGTGGAAATGAAGAGATTAGCGTAAGATAGGCAAAAATGGAGGACCACATCAAACCAGTCGAAAGACTGATGACAAACAAACAAACAAACAAACAAAACAGTAATGAGAATCCTTGCTTTCAAGGAATCTGAAGGTTGACATTCCTGTTCAAATAAGCCAGCCACTGAACCCTACTGAATGCAATTCACACATTTAAAACCTACTTATAAAAGGCCAAATTTAATAGCCTATTCTCCTCCAATTCAGAGGTGTTTCGAAGTAATCTCTTCCCTTGAGATTATCTGACACTTTTGAACATCAATTCCCTATGTGTGCCATATGTCCTATCAATGAAAGTTTTGCCCTTAAAGTAAGTTTGACATGGAAATGATCCAAAATACAATACAGTAAACAAGCATTTTTCCAGCCAATTTGTAAAATAAAATAATTTACAAAGACCTAACACACCAACTAAACAATTAATCCCAACTACGGAAGAAACCATTCAAATATAAAACTGAACATCTGACAATCATCTCCTTCAAAGATGAATACAACATACTTTGTGGCGCAAATTCTGGTGTGCCTGGGCCTGATGCAGTGTATGTTGCTGATGGGCCTGAGACTGCAAACTGCCAACACTAGGGGAACCCCCTTGAAGCCCACTGCTGGGAGCCTAAAACAAACATTACATTTTATTCACATGACACACTCAATAAGACGATTTTATTCAAGCATCACACAACAAAGGAGAACACTTGTTGCTAGCTAATACATCCCAGCCACCACACCAGCGACCAGGGCAACTTTAGCTAGCACCTTACTCTCGCACCAACGCTTATCCCAAAACCTGTGCCAGGAAGTGAGTTAGATCACAGTGCCACAAGATATTTAAAGTTGCATTTTGCTTCAAAGACAGTTTGAAGCCTTTCACGTAACTGACATTACAAATCCTCACTACTACTAAAGCAAAAAATTATACTCTAATAGCAGAATTACACAAGTGTGTATTTTGTCCTGGCAGAAAAATTAATGATAGTTTGCTGAAGCAGTGCATTAACATCAAGTTTTGTGCAAGGTTAGGCAAAAGTGTGAGCAAAACTCTGCAGATGATAACAGAGACTTATGACACTGATGCTACAAAAAAGTCTAGAGTGTGTGAGTGACATAAAAGTGCTGAACGAAGGCATACATACCACAAACCAAGCGAAGACAATACTCTTTCTTAACATAAGAGCACTTTTCACTTTCTTTGTTGAACAAGATCAAACAGTGAACCAACAAAGTTACTTGGAAATATTAGCAAGATTACATAAAACCGTTTAAAAATATCAATAATGAAATTGGAACATTCACCCCCATACAACTTTTGGTCATTCCCAAAACTGAAGACCATTTTAATGGGCCGCAAATTAGTGCAAAGAAGGCTTGAATAATATGCTGACACTGTTTGCCAGCCTCAGATTATAGAATTCGTAAAATATGTGGCGGACTCAGTCCGACAAAGGATCACAAAGGGTTAACCCTCTGAAGCAGAAGTCACTTTCTTCCACAGATAACACAACACTTCTCCACAACAAACATCACACAGCCTAGTTAATGGTATTTAAGCAAACAATTGCTGTTTATTCTGGAAATCATATGAAACTCATAAATATACTATGGGCAGAATTACAGATTAAGCAAATTATGCATATAGTTACCAATGGGCTTTAGAGGGTTAGCACCATACCATGAAAATTATGGGAGAGCAGAAGAATAGCTCCAAACATACTTTAACACATTCAGCACCAAAACTGAGGTTTGCCATTTACTCGATAAGCTTTAATACTGCAAGCCCAAAAAAATGATTAACCACACCATTTACATTCTGTGCTCTACACAGGACACCTTTCCAAGAGACTATCTGCTGCCAATCTTTAGTACATAGGCATTATTTTGGCTACAATTTGCTGTGTGGTTTTTGTGTGAAGTAGGTTGCTGGTTTCTTGACAGTGCCTGTTGGCAGAAGAACCACATTGGGGAGAACTTGAGCTACCATGCAGACTAGTGAAGAAGGGTTGCATAAATAGCAGTCATTACTGCCTGACACTTCGGCTGTTGTTAATATTCAGTCAACCTTCTGATTGCTGTTTCACTGTGAATGGCATAACTTTTACCACCTAACATTAACACCCCTTTGTATGCTATTCCTTTAAACAGTTTCTCAAGTCAGCAAAACACAGACACCTGGCAACATGACTGATGCTTCCCCCCTTCTTTAGTTGGATGTATGGTCTATAAACATCTGAATTAGAAAGGTGGTTGAACATTTCTGCATTACCATCTGAAAGCAGTGTTTTCTGTATTGCCTTAAACATCTCCATAGTCACTCATCTGCTGTGATGTCCACAGCAGATAACAAACCTTCATGCACATGCACGGTAATATTTTGAGAGTACTTCAAAATCCATTACAAATCCTGTTAGTAAGTCAACTACACAACCCACCATCACATACTTATAAGTATGACCCCTCTTCTGCAATGGATCATCATACAGTCTTGTAACAGTCTGCAATCACTAACTGGACAAGTACATCAATATGCATAATATACCATACAGATGAATTTGGTATGAGAGGCGCATTTGTAAAAACAACTGGATTCGTCTATTCCACACATCCACACATCCACACATGACTAACTACACTACTATTAACCCAACAGCTATACAAACCAATGAGGTAATTTTAAAATATGAGTGGTGATGCTACAGACAAAAATGACTTCTACTGTTTCCATGCACAGTGATATTCCATGATTTACTAAAATTATTTGTCTACATCCTAGGCTGAAGCAATGCTGGGGGGCCTAGAAGCTTATGAATATTTGGCTGTTTTCTGGGCTGTTGTGACATGTAATCTGGTAGAAGTTTGCTGATGTTTTTCACACAGGTTCTTTCTGCATCTGAAAAAATGGTAAACTTCTACCAGACTATTCAGCACAAGAACCCACAAGTAATTTTCATTATACATCTTGTTCACAATGTCAACCTGATTTAAGTTCCATTTCAAAATTATCCTCCCATATATACTCAGGACTTCCAAGTGGTGTCTTCCCTTCAAGTTTTCTTATAATGCAGGATTCTTCTCTTTGCCACTGCACCAATTTCAGAGCCCAATCAGCCTCCTATCTATTGAGTACCATTGTCTTTTCTTTGAGAGTAAAGGGGATGTAAAGTTAACCATCACCTTCCTTACTGTTGTGGTTAAGACTGCATGGAGCTATACCTCCACTCTCCATACCTCTGCATAACAGTACTTATTTAAGCACCTGGGAAAACTTTACCCTTACTTTTTACCATCACAAAATAACAAGATTTTTCCTTCAAAAGGTAGTTACTTGCATATTTCTGATGGGGTCTGTAAGGAAATATATTGGAATTCAATCTTAAAGACACTTCCTCAATTTTCCAAGAACAAGCTTACAAATAATAAAAATGTTAATTTTCAGGAAATATAAATTTTTAAAGAACATAATTAAGCAACAATAAATATATTGCTAAATACATATGCACACATTTCAGGGGCTATAATTCCTACTATATATCATATTATACTAATATTTGTTTCTTTTTCTCTTTTAGTGGGAAGAGATTGTTTTCATCAAAATACCCTAAGTATTGTGTGCCATGAAGCATGTGGACATGGAAAGAACACACATTAAAAAATTATATTGCAAGCATAATGGGAAAGAAATGGGTTTTTTTCTTGTTCTACAAGACATAACCAATTTCCTACACAATATACTGAATACAGTTTCTTGGGAACATATGACGACATCATGCTCCACCAATGTTAAGAAGAACATAAAAAGAACTAAAAACTATACCATAGACGTAATAAAACATGGTAGATAAACAGCGCATACTTTGCCAAAAACAGTGACCTTTCTGACAGTGATTTTTCAGATAAGCTTACTGTGTTTACAAATTAACAAGTTTATCTGAAGTAAAAATCTTTAAAACAGAAATGCAGAAATATACATGCACTCCAATTTATTTCCTTGTTCATAAAAATTTATTACAGACCCAATTTATTACTGATAACTAATCAATAGCACAAAATACTGTGCAGTCATAGATTGAACTGAAGGGATGTTACTGGGTTTATCAAACCTGCACTTCAGTGTGAACATTAATTTACATTCAGATCTTTCCCATCTTCATCACATTCTACATAATTAAAACAAATTATATGTTCCAATATACTGAAAACCAAATTTTAATTTTCAATGGCTCTTTACTTTGATGTCATACCTTTAGCATTCATATGGAATTTATCTCTATGTAATATTTTGTAGAACACCTTCAGACAACTCAGTGTCTACAACCACTATACCACTGTTTAACTTTCTGGAGAATGCAAGGTTTCCATATAGAAAATTTTATACTTATATATAATGCTATTCATATGAATTATGCCGACAACCACATCTCATATGGTACCTCAATCTCAACTTGTGCATTCTTATGTTTTTGATAGCATAATGATGCTTTATAGTCCACTGCACTCTTACAAGTTTCAAACATGTTATATATTGAAGATTTCTGTCTTCTGGGTTGTTGCGCTGTGTAGTCTGGTTGATGGTTACCAACGTTTCAGAGGTCATCCTGTCTCCGTCATAGCCCTGATGATGCAGGCAGTATGACCCCTGAAACGTTGGTTAACATCGACCAGACTACACAGCGCAACAACACCAGAAGACAGAAATCTTCATACTCACCGCTGTGAAAACCTCAAATCTTACATGTCATATATTTTTAGTCATCGTTTGTTAAAACAATATAAATAAATTTCCAATATAAAAGTTTTAACCCATTTCTTGTTCTGGCAATTTCTCTTTTTGTGCAACACAATTAAGCCACCCAAAGAATAAAGGGTTATGGTTCAGGTAAATACAATGCTTTTTTCTGTATTTTCTGCAATCTATACTTTCCCACAATTTACACCACTTATCTTCAATCCCTAGACACCACTGTACACTACTTCATTACACTACTTTTTTAAAATCTCCCACTCCCACTGATCAAACCCTTTATAAATGTCACATACAAAATTACGGGCACACTGTCCATCTCTCCTTAGAAATAAATAGCAAACACGTTTCTAACATTAAATTGTGGGATGTACCTGTGTGTGTATGCTCGCTTATAGCTTGAGAACATATAAATCAATTTACACCAAACTTGGCAAGCATACGCCTTGAGACCGGGAAGAGATCTCAGAGAAGCAAAATAATATAATTCAGATTGTGAGTCCTGGTGACAGCAGTTTTTGTACCTTGGAAATTAAGCACGATAAAGTGTCAATATCAAAGCTGTTTGTTTGAGCACGGTGATTATCAGGAACAAATGCCACAAACCTGAACAACTGTCATGGGTTCAAGCCTCAATGAAGATGCTTTTCTGTAGCTCAGAAACCAAGCATGACAGAATGTCATCAAGGCCATCACACATATTTATTACAGCAAACAGAGTGCAGGAACAAAGGCCACAACCACAAAAATCTGTCCTAGGTCTGAGTCACAGCAAATAAAGTTCCTGTAGCTTAGAAATTATGCATAATAAAAGAATAACACCAAGATCAAACTTGTTTATTTTGGCAGAGATAGGAACAAAGGCCATAACCAAGAAAAAATATCCTGGGTTTGAGACTCGGTGAAGATGCTGGGTTTAGGGAAAAACTATGGTGATCTTTTCGACAATGTTCAAAGATGTGTATTGAATTTTCAGGCCTGTGGTAAGCTTCTGGGCAACAACGATTGATAAAAAATGTAAGCATACGGGTAACCCTCTCAATAAAAGGGTCTTACCTTGACTGCAGTGGTGGTGGTAGCTCCAGGCATGGCTGCACTGTAACTGGACTGCACTGGAAACTGAACACTGCTTGGCATCACCTCCCTGTCTCCCCCACCAGATGCTCCCTTCAATGGTGAGAATGTGGTCTGTACCACACTAGAACCTGCCAACAAACATCATGCAAACTGTGAACTTTCTAAATGGTAGATAGGATATGGATTAAATATTCAGTATAATGTTAGAATTGCTGATGACCATATGCCTGGAATGTGCTACCATCTTCCTCATCTCAACATTATTAAAATTTCACCTTTATCAGCCACATGCTACATCTTATATGCAGTCTAAATGGCCATAAATCATAGCAGCAT
>NW_019059723.1:367376-394612 GCF_000696155.1 Zootermopsis nevadensis | reverse complement strand
TTTCATCTCAAATCACATTGGGAGAGCTGCAAGCAATAAAATACCAACTAAATGAATGGGTAAAATAACTGTAACAAAACTTGCAATGCAGCTGGGATGAATAGCAAAATCAAAGGGAAACAAAATGCTGAAACAGATTCACATAGACACAGTCTCTGATGATAGAAAACTGACAACCTTGCTTACAAGCCATACTGCCCAAATCTGCTGAATATACATCTACAAAAGATACAAACTCTATCAACATTCATACAGAGACCATGCATACATATAAACCTGTAATAATTGTACCAGACACTAATTAATACATTACTTAAATGGTGAATAATTTTAATTGGAAATAGAACATATGCTGCCATTTAAACACCACAAACAGATGAACATTATCCCAAACTGGTGTTTAAATTTAATAAAATTCTTTCTAACCAAAAGTGTTTCTTTCTTCCAGTTGTATTCTTTGGTAAAGTGACCACTCATACTATCAGCAGTTAGAACTGCTTTCAAAACATACAATTTGTAACTTCTACTGTCAACATTTTCTTCAACACTATATTCCAACGATTGAGAGATGGCAAGAGTTTTACACAACTGCCCACCACTACCATACATTCCAAAACAGCGGTAAGTGCTGGTGTGACAAAATGAGCATGTGTGCTTTACAAACTCAAGCAAAACCTGATGTTACACAGAAATGGTGGTGGAATGCTCAAGGCAACCTGTTTCTCCACTATAAATGCTCCATCAACTTTCAATCTGTGGTTAGCACCCAAGTTCAGTAAGCTGTCAATTACCTACAGAGCCACACACATGACAGGCATCATTTTCACATTCATATCAATTATTGTGTAGTAAGTATTACAACTGGTAATGAACCATTAAACAAACTCTATAGTTTCCAATTTCCCTGAATCACTATATCAGAAGTTAGGACAGGACTAGACCTAAACCCCTCCATTGCAACAATATTTAACTATCAAAGCCTGTGAAGATGCTCCAAGCAATCCGACGGTAACAGACGATCCTGGAAGCAAAAACCTGAATGTGCCATAAATTTGTCCAGAAGTCATTCATATTTCCTCAGCAAGACCTCAAATGCAACTGTGTGTGTGCAAGTTGCTTTCAGGAGAAATGATTACTTCAGATCTCCAAAGGCAGTATTTTCACACAACAGAAATGACAGACACAACAGTGAGATACTAAGTTCTTGGAGCATAACATTCTACCCAAACGCAGAATAGTGTGAAGGTATGTGTAAAGACTCCGTTCAGCACTCCAGTCATTCAAGATGCTTAGAGTCTGGTAATATCAGAACACACATCTACATGCATGTGATGTTCAAGATATTACTCATAATACTGGGTAAATACTGATTCAGTGTACAATTTTCATGTAAGATGAAGTTTTGTCACATGAGGCAGTAAGTCAACAAACAATGAGAGAAACTGCAATTAAAACCATACCAAAAATACTCCATTCAGCTCCAAATCATGTTCTACAGATCCCTTTTATGTATAGCATTCAAAAATGTTTTATCAATATCTAAAAATTCAAATTCTCCTGACAAGCAGGGTAGCTCTTATGTTGCATCTCAGAATAATAAGATGATGTGTATGGCAAAATTAGCATTACTATTAAAATGTTTTGAACTAAAAGAAAGGCATTTTTCAAATGAACAACACTTAAAGTATGCACTTGAATATAATACACTGTAAACTGACAAACTTTTTTAACTAGTCCTCCACATTACTGCACAATAGCTTACCTCACTTTATTCCCTAAGGATTCACACAACGTAAACAACTTCAGTGAGGAATATCAATGTTATGAGATGTGAATTGCACACAGGAACTACAAAGAAGAACAAATATCACCAGTTGCCTGACACCACAGAGAGACTACAATTTAATCTTCAACGAAACAGCATTCCTAATGAGTATCAGAACACTAAATGTGGCTACTAGTGCTTTTCAGTACAATTGATGGCTGAAGAGTGCACCAATCAGATACCCTGTGGCTTGAAAGGAAGTAAGGGGGGGGGGATAAGAAGCAAAGAAACATAAAACATACAATGGTGCCAAATGTAGCTTTGTGAAACGATACTTTCCAGTGCATGTGAACTGTTTTGTTAAATGTATTTGCATGTAAACAATCAAATACTCATGAATACTGTATATTAATCTGTAAACCAGGCTATACAAGTCCATCTACAAAGGTTACAAAACTGCACATAGAACAGGTACAGACTTCGAACAACAAAGTATGGCTGCCAGTGTTTCTATCACATGGCTTCTTAACTGAGCTCCTGCTGCTTATCAGCAAACCTCCTTTGCACCCACTGGTCACTCGGCCACCAACTTACCAACTTACTAAAAAATATCACAATTTTAAGCAAACATTCTCAGATGATTTCAATCACACTTTTCATGTTCGTTGTGTGGAATTTTGTTAGCTCTTAATAGTGTGCTTAAAGCTACTAAAGCATTCCATTTGGTGAATCCAGTATCTCAATAACTTCTTGCATATTTCCTCTGACCCTATAATGCACAGCAGTAACAATCTGTAAAAACATGTTCCAACATTTAACAAATATGTATTTTTCCCAGAGTGTATTTATGGGTTTCATTCAATTATCAAAACAGCATTAACCAACAAATGTTTAAAAGCAAAGCGCTGTGTCACTTCCCTCAATAGCACAAATCAATTGATATGTGTATGGATAAGCACCATCTCTTCTTTGAGGTTAAACTAAATTGTTTAATGGCAGTCAGATGCTTCAAGCATTAAAGGACTTTTAACAACTTAACTAGATCTTTCAGAACATATTTCACTTTTTCAACATTACATCAGACATGCTGCCACTGAGCATATGTGAACCAATGAAATAGCATCCCAATACTGTTAACACTTCAACTTGTGTGTCAGCAGCATTATGTAAAAATAAAAAAGCCCTAGTTCCAACAATGACGTTAATACTTCAACAAGAATAAAATCCTAACAACTGCTACTACAGATGTCACTAAAATAGAACCTAATAAACATTCGACAGATGCCAGATCTACACATCACTGAGTAACACTATGTTGAGGGAAATAGAAATACTTCATTTAAATGTTAAATATGGCTGCTAAATAATGTCATGATGTCAAAATGGGGAATACAAATGTACAAATAAATACACTTCTTAAATGACTCCAGACTGAGGAGACAAATTTCAATCCTCAGCAGCGACACTTGGAATTTGTCCCATGTTGAGGTACACACTTAGTAACTGTAATTATGAGTACTCGTAAGGATAAACAGCAAAACTTCTTGATGCATACTCCCAGGAATAATCAATTTTGCACCCAACTAAATAAAACCTTCTACTTAAAGCCTGTGCTTACCTTGTTTTTGATAGCCAAATTACTATTGCATGTAACTGAAGCAACCTCCAAGAATCTGCGAAATGTTACAACAAAAATATTCACAAAATTAGAGCAACTAGCTGACTAGCATAAGACCTGTCAGAATTGATGAGAATTAACCTTATTTGTGCTGAAGAGTTAATACAATTTATTAAAACATTACCTTCACAGAGGCTGACCCCTTCCATTCGGTGAGAGCCAAACTCCACTGTTAACAAACGGACCAACACAACCTGACTCCCACCAAACAGACTCACCCAGACCCCACTATAGCCTCATATGCATTTCTTGAAACCAAGAGTTGATATCGTCAAAACCTGACTTCAATTTGTTCTGCATCACACAAATGGCACATACATTCAGTCAAGCGTAATGGACATTGGCTATTATATTAGGAGTTGACAGATACAAACTGTAAAGTGATTGAATGTCTGCAGGTTGGCCTCTAAAGGAACTAATAAGCTGCCCCACATATAACAATAACAACCATCAAAAACTGCACTTAAGTAAAATTAGAAATACGCTGTGGATCATGACATTTATTAGCCAGACACAGTAAGAAGTGATTTCATGGTCAGTAACTGGAAGCTGAAAATCCTGACAGCATTACTATTGCAACGGACAATTATTTAACATAATACACTAAGAGTCCTATGATCATTATCCCATAAGGTCAAAAACCACTTTGCAGCATTGCCATAGTAACATATGCATAACATGTCCACACATGCATGATGGACATGAGCTTTTATATTAGGAGTAAATGGTATTTAATTCTTACTGGCATCAAACTTCTTTCCAATATTATACCATATTCAATCAGGATTCAGAAACTAATGGAAAAAACTAGTATTATTCACATTAAACACAATCTCAGATCAAAAAGTGTCTGCTTATGAAATATAAAAACACTTCTACTTACATGATACAGAACACACATGGGTGTTCCTAACCAACTAGAAAATGTTTAATGCCTCATGAAGTGAAGTGATCCTCGAAGCCCCACTTCTACAACATCCATACTGGTAGTTTAACACTGCTAGTCTCAATCCAATACGGAATGCATTTAATATGTCAAGCGTAAGTTGATAACGACATGGTTTTGTTCGCTAACCTTAAAAAGTGCCAAGACACCAAATGATATTACCATTCATAAATCATAGTCAAGTTTTGTGAGTGAATTCTGTAAGGGCTGCAACGATAAAAAAAACACTTGGCAACTTCCAGCTGACGTAAACAAACGATCACGGTTCACCTTGGACCCGTAGCATTAAGGAGACTAAGCTTGTCTCTACAAATAATACGAGGAATGTCCTTTATATGGAAGGCATATTCTCAAAGACAAGGACGATAAGCCTGCATCAGACGAAGAAACAAGTTGAAATTCTAAAGCATGAACCCCGAAATGCTGTAGACCTACCTTCCACAAACACTTAAGGTTGTAGAATTTTCTGACGGCAGTTCCTTCAACAAGCTGACGACGCAGCACAGATCCATAAGGATTACAACCTACAAAATGTTGCACTAAAAATCCCAGCACTCCTCACCATTAAACATCATGACAAATTATAGTTTAAAAAACGTCAAGATGTCGCACAAAAACCACAACATTCTTCTTACACAAAACAACACCGCTTATCTCCTGCTAACTACCAGCAGAAGGGATGATCGAGAAGGCTAGCTACTCGTCATCCCTATTACGGGGCCACAACTTCAGGGACATTCGAGCGTCATCACAAACAAGGAGATTGCAATCCCAAATCGGATATATTCTCACTACCACTTTGACAAACCTGATCATTGTTTGCATTTGTCAAGCAGCTTTTAATCCCAAAATTAGACAAAACATCGAGACACTACGCGAATATATTCCGCCACTGGCATTTCAAATGTCTCTAAAAATCGATTACAAATCCTGTAATGCGCATTGTGCAACAACTGAAGGCAGGTTAGGGATTTTATTTCATTCGTAGTAACAGCGTCACTCCAAAATCCACCAGTTTCGTCGCTAAACGGCCACCATGCGACAAATAAATGTTTAAATGGGAAATTAATAGACGCTTCATGCACGTACCGATTTTCATGCAATGAATCGTTACATTGGACTAAAAGCTTCTAGAAGCCACAAACCGTGTTTATATTTAACACCATGTTCTACTAAATTCAAGCATTCGTTTCACATAAAGTATCAAAAACCATATTTACTGCTATTGCATGTACGATCAGTAACTCAGTCTTTCAGTAGAAATGCAAGTTATGGATGGAAGGTGATTTTCAAAACTTCTGTATAAGTCTCAAAAGTACATCATACAGCTGGCAAAATAAATTATAGGCAAAACGGTCTGCTACAAATCGAGGCGAACGCGCTCAGCACAAAGCCTATAATATAAATCAAGTTTTAATTTCAAGAAAACTGACAAGCAAACATGCCACACCTCTGCCGCCATTGAATTCCTCCTACCGCTTCAAAAGTGGAACCACCGAGCGGCCCCGCAAGGCGCACAGTTAGCTTGGCTGAGCGACAAAACTTCGCCCGGGCAAATAGCAGGAGGAGAAGGCCGCCACACGAGTATGTGGGGTGGGAAGGAGTCTGCTGTTGGTCCGCATCGGAGTGTCGGTGCGTGATGGCCTTATCCCATGATGCAGCTGGCTGCGGGCAAAGTGCCAGCTGGCGGGCTGGCATGATCATGCGCGTTAGACCGAGTGAAAACGGGAATACAAGAAAAGCAAGCAAACCAACAGCAATACGTTGACGTCATGCCAAACAACGAAACAGGTCGCCCATTTCCCAAGTAACTTATAAATCACGGGTACAATGAGACGTAATTCAGGGTTAAAATCTGTTGCACAACCCGTCTTCATTGGCAACTTCCGCTTACGGAGGAAAGAGGGCATTTATTTGCCTCGGAATCCCACTCACTTCAGAATCTTTGGTCACGCCCCCACGGTCATCACTATACAACTATTCCTTTGAAACGTTTCGCCATCTAAATTAGTTATTAATCGTTACCATATAGCAAAGTACCTTGCGAACTAATGCAGACGTGTATCAAGTCCTCACGTTGGAAACTTGGTGAAATGATTTGGCGATACGCATATCTTCCAGAACGAAACTTGCAAGTTCTCCTGTTGGTCTCTCATGCTGACTTTGTCCCACAAACAACTGGTTCCTGGCTGAGAACACGTAAACGTTATATTTTTCCCCATGTTCCAAGATGAAAGTGACCCAGACCGAGCGAAAAGTTGCTTGCTGCAGGCGTAAAATAAGTGCGGCAACATAGCACTATCAACGGTGTTGCCCGGACTGCAATGTTGCCACGTTTACCTCGCTTTCACTATAAAATTCCGGCATGCTAATTTAGTTTATTCGCGAACAAGAACTTCAAATGTAAAACAGGGCACATCCATGCTTCATTTCCAAACGAGAGGTGTGAATTGGAATTACGAAGTAAGCTATGATTTGTGCCACTTATACTTTTTATACATCTGGCAATGTCGCCCTCCAAACCTTTCCCCTCTTGCCGCTCTAAAACAGTGGTTGAATGAATCGATACAGACGACGAAGAAAGCAAATTTGAACCTTCGGAGCTTCAGTACATAAGGGCGAGTTTAGAAGCACCATGTGTATAAAAATAGCCGTAACGTACACTCACCTTATAGGTGCACTTTGATTTCGTTGTTCAAAATATTTCTTGGAGACCGCCAGTGAGTAAACAAACAAAAATGTTCTCCACTGCAATTCAGCATCATACATACAAACAATACTACACACTATAGTATACCCTTGAAAACATATTCTACTCCATCTAAGTTGAAAATTTCAAGATAACTTGGTATTTGAGCTTCGGTAGACCGGTTTTCCCATTAGACAGAGGTTCGTTTCCATACTTCCTCCCTTCCTTACCATCTCGCCCCGCCTTCGTTTTCTGTCTTTCTGGTTCCTCCAATTCCACCTTGTCACCAACAAAACAAGTTCTTCCATTGCAACGTTCGTTTAGTAACCATACTTGGCAACATCGTAGCAATGAAATAAAAATCTTCAACGAGACCAAATATTTGTAAATTTAACCTCGTGTTAAAGAAAAAGAAAAGTCTTGTTCTATAGGTCAACACTGAAAAGTGCTGCTAATATTGCTTCCGAAAGGGCAAACAAAATTTTATAACCTCACGAACTACACAAAATGACAGTTTCGACAAACACATCACATAAAGTCAACTTAAAGCACTAGAAAATAAACATACGTAACAGGTTCGTAATGAAAGTGTTACAAACAATAGTATATTAGCAGACGACAACACTAGTCCAAGTACTAAAATAAAATGTCGTAATCCACTCCTTACCTCGTGTATATTGAGTTTCACACCACACACTATTTCACACGAACTCGTACATGACGTTCTAATATGCAGACATAACAACAAATCACCTTTTCTAACAAACACAATTTATTCATCTTCCCTCCCGACGTTTGAGCAGGTGACCGAATGAGGATCATGGCCGATGTACACATTCAGCGCACGAAGCAACAACGCCAGGTCTACGGGGTGGGGGGAGGAGAGACATGTATTTGGACTCGTCCACTCCGGTTCTCATTCGTCATTACGAGCTGTTGCGAGCCGTGTAATGACGGATGCCCTTTCTTAAAATAAACTTTGTAAATTTCTACGAATGTTACAGGTAGTCATAATTACACATTATTTTACTATTTTGAAATATATCACAAAATGCAATGTTTATCCTTCAGGTGTTACGTCATACACTGTAACAAAACCCTGAACCAAAACATTCCTGATACCTTACACACCCGAACTAGCTCCAAAATGGACTAACCCGAAACTGAACGCAACTTCCCATACAAAACATTCGCCCACTTTGAACAACTTGATATAAGAAATAAATTGCTTTATCAATGATTCTACGACTAAAAGCACGCGTAAAAACCAGGGTCATGCGTTAAACATGGAAGACGATTAATATGAAATCGTAACTTGACAACATGCCAAATAAGCTGTCACATTTACAACTACTTGAATGAATATTACCGTGTATATGTTACCTCTTCAAACACAGAATTTAAGACAATTTAAGCACACGCATCCAATGATGAAAACAATTTTGGTGTTGTATTTTAACCATTATAATATATTTCTGCATAATTGGAGTGACTTAAAACAAGATGTAGTCACACATCTCTCCCAACTAAAGAGTGTTTCACATAAACACATTTCATAACATTTACCTTGAAACTTCTACTGATGATTATATGATTTTCCGATTTCTCAGACGCACACTTAATGTCCATCCGCCATAGAAAGATTTGCCACTAAAATTTAGATCTTGATGACGTCAAATTGTTTAGACTATACCACCAATCGGAAACGACTTGCCCTCTCACATAATTTAAATCATTTCGATGAACATGCGTTCTACATTATATATACTAAACTGTAACTGGAAATAATTTTATCTCTAAGTGTAACGGTTCAACTAACACACGTGGGCAATAGTTTCTTGAACAATTAAAAGCAGATAGAAATTAAATTACATATGCTTGAATATCGCCATCTTAGAAATGTAAACAATGCTACCAACGGATTCATTTCCACTTCGAACTTGACGTGTACTACAAGAGAAATTTAATTTCACATAATCACACGTGTCACAACACGCACCCGCCTTGAACCAGAGTTCGTCCGTTATTAGAACAACAAATTGCTTACAGCAGTACCGCAAATTGTTCATGTGGTGACACCGTGCGTTTACAGGTGTTTTCTTTTACATGTGTGATAAAGGTTTTATAAATCCGTTAACAACCATTTCAGTGTTTATACAAATAATTTGAAATCGTGAGAACATAGAAATTTCCAAGGTTATTTTAAAATATTTCAGGTCTTTCAAGTCCTTATCTCTGTCGTGAAAATGCACGCATATTCTTTCTTCCAGATCAACATGCACTTCATCTATAGTCTTCTGCTTCTCGTATTCCCACATTACACATTGGCCTCCGTGGATCCCAAGAATGTACGGTGTTTGGGCAAGTATTTGTAGTGTTTACATTTTTATTTTATATGTGGTTTTATTTCACGACTCTGTAGTGACGGATGATACTAAAGGATATGGAAGGAAGCAGTCATTGTTTAGTTTAAAGTACTGCCCCACCATTTGTAGGGTCTGAGGAAGACTACTTAAATCCTCAGAATAGCCGGTCTCTGGGTCGAGATTTGAACCCGGAACCTCCCGATTGCGAAGCAGAAGTGCTTACCACTTGGCCGTTGGTTTGGTTGTGGTGTCATGTTCCATTCCTGGTTGAGAACGAAACTAAATCATTGTTTCAGTGTGCCAGAGTGTTGTAGAAGAAATTGACAGTGTAATTCAGAAAGTTGATCCAAAGAGGACCATGGAAGTTGGGAGTTACAGACTAGATTCTATGGGGAACCAAAAACAGAAAACTGTAAGTAAACTTTTTGACTGTGGTCTTCTGGTATGTGACACCATATAGGCTTCTGGATGGTTACCAGTTTGTTGGAGTAACCTGATGTCTCCAACTTCAGGATAGAATTATGTCAAAATCCAGAGGACCACAATGTAAACTTTCACTGCTATAAAAGCCAGGAATTTCGTGAAAGTAATTGTGTTGGTTGTCAGTTTACCACTAGCTATTCTCTACTCCTGTAACATAACCGTTAATAAAGTAGATAAAAAGGATGGTAATTTTCCAACATTTTCTGTTAGTGATATTGTGTTTCTTTTCCTAAAAGTGTTCCCTTATTCCACATGAACCCAGTTATCTAGAAGAAAAAGCACATCTTTTGACCAGCAATAATAATCATCAATAGTAATGTTCATATGTAAAATAAATACTTTTAAAGCCAGTACAGAATTTTGAAATTAACCTACTGAAATTCTTTTTGATTTTGGGGAGGTATTGCTGCTCTATCTCTTTTATCTGCACTTATTTTGCTACTCCCATATTTTTGTGTATGTTATCAGAACAGACAATAGTGGGGATGGGTTAAATAAAAGGAAAAGGCAAAAAAAATAAAGACCACTCACTAAAGACGTGGAGAGTAAGAACTATGCACATGTAAAGTATGAATTTGTGATTTCTTATTGGGATTGTAAATAGATGGGGTGTGTAGTTTGCTTTATTTTTATTTGGAAACAAGCACATGTGTTAAACAGAAAACTGTCTGTAACAGGAAAAACATTCAGGATTGTGTTATAATTGGGTTTACTGCATAATATTTGAAGGGGTGAAATTTGGCATTTAACTTGTCTCCTGTGTGGTCCAGTCCATCTTCAGAGTAGCTTCAGCACTACATCATTCAAGGAATTATTGTTATGTGATAACATGGATTGCAGTGTTGTGAGATAAAATTTGTTTATTTTCCATTCACCCTCAAGTACAGTTGTAGGGGTATAGCATCTAACACAAGAATAACCATCTTTGCAGGCTTTGTATAAATCATATATAGACACAAAACATATACAGGGGTCAACAAACTCTGCTCATCCATGATGAGTGTATTGTTAATGTCTGTGATGTGATGTAATGTATATAAAGTATCTTGCCATTTGAAATAACCTTCTGAACTGGCATTCACAAGCAGGCTTATTTTAAAATGGTATGTGTAGCTTTCTGTAAGCTTTCATGATTGATATCTTTGTCTGTTACTGTCAATGATGCACTGTGAGAGTTTGTGTCTATGATTTCTCTTGATTTTCCAAGTTTTTTATGTTCACCCACAAGTAGAAATCAAGGTGTGTTAAGACTGGTGAACAAGGTTGCCAGGCACGTGGACCTCAACAAACAATCCAGTGGTATTCATAGCACAGATTCAACTACTATGTGACTTGTAGATAAGGTAGTGTGCCATCATGTTGTAGCCATGTTTGTTGAAGAACGAATGACCCATTTAGTTGATTGTCAATAAGACTGTGTGGGATGCAATGATCAAAGGATAATGGTAACAGATTTATCAGATAATTACATAACCAATGAGATTTCAGCCCATGTTGATATAAAATTTTTCACTCAAAATAAGCCAATGAATAACCACCCAGAGTTTTGGAAGACATTTCACTGGACACACTATATAAATACCATATTTATTCTTTAGAATTCAATTTTCTCATTGTTTGTTCACAAATAAGTCATTACACAGCTGCAGAAAGGTCAAATTGGCTAGGAATAGCATTGCTGAACAAGCGATGACTTGTTGCAGGTGTCTTATGCTCGCTCTGAGATGCATCTCACAGAAGTTCTTGAGACAATCTGTAATAAGATGGATGATTATGTGAGAGCTACATACAAAACTTCAGGAGAACTAACACTGTTACGACTCATTGGCGCAGATGGACAGATGAATCCAGACCTAAGCCACGTGGACATCATCCAAGATTCAGATCTTAACAAGAGCCTCAAATTTTATGTGAGTTACATTGATGGTACTAAATCAGAAATAGAAGTAATTAATTACTATGTGTGTTTAATTGCATCTGGTCTTTGTTACCCAAAAGGAAAGGAAGCAAAATATGGGAACACCTGTTTTAAATATAACACTCGGATAAGACTAGACTTAAAAATTGCCCCAATTTTTGTTGGAGAACTGTGTAAGACTAGCAGAGCTTTCGATCAAATTTCAGACAAATAAATATCAGTACTGGTTTATATCAGTTATATCCAGTCCCTGAGAAAATCATATGAATACAAGCCCAAATGATATCAAATAGTACAGTTTTTTGCACCTCACCAATGTGTTTTTACAGCCTGTTTATGTTTTTGTTATATTTGTTCACCCTGCATATTGAAGTATGTCGGAGTTACTTATTGCAACTTTAAGTAAATAAATAATAGAATAACAAATTAATTTTTTAACAAAAGTAACTAAGTACATATGAACCTGTTATCCAAGAACTTTTAATAAGCTTACATGAAGTTTCAATAAATCACCTACATAACTTAGTAGCAAGCAGTTCTCCCAGATAGGGCAAGAGTGGCCATAGTCTTAAAAGGTTCAGAACCTCTAATATAGTTGATAGAGATTTGTTTGTTAAATGGTGATTTACCCCATGTATATTTGTCAGCAACATTGTATCTATTTCAGAACAACTTATAAACCCTGCCTTTTTAATTAAAGAGAAATCTGGTAAAGCCTGGAAAATTCATTCTATATGAGGGCTGTTCAGTAAAGACTGAAAGTAAGTCTTGAAGGAACTTTCATTTATGGTGGTTGGTAGCACTGACAGCTATGAGTCAGCATCTGCAGTTATATGTTGCTGCATGTTGTACTTATGCTGTGACCTTGATTATAATGTATGCTTATCTCTTAAGTCACACATCCACTGTGTCAGATGATGAAAGCAGAACATGCTGCATTTAAATTTTGTTACCACTCAAAGAAAAGTCAATAACCTCACCCTCCTTACAGCCCAGGTCTAGCCCCTTGTTACTTTTCTTGTGTTTCCTACACTAAAAATGCAGTCAAGGACATTAACTTTAAAGTAAGCCATCATACTCTTGCATAGGTTCTGTTGGCTCATAAAAATAAACTGTGCAGGATTAAACATGAATCCATGTTCCTAAACCCTCTAGATGTAATTGGTCTCTGTTTCTTTCCTTCCTGACTTGCACCAAGAAAACAGTTATACAAGATGGTGTTATAAGACTTAGAAGAAAGTTGAAGGATTTTCTTCTTTGTGTTGTAAACCTTAATCAGATTGAGAAACTGAAAGAAGAAATCAAAGTATAGAAAAATTTGAAATATTGCTAGACTTAGAGATAGCATTTGGCATTGGGAAATGTTAGGACAAAAAACCTGATACTTATCCATTTCGACATATGTAATAGAAATTTAAATCAAATTCCTGTTGAGTATTCAGAAGCTAACAAATAGGATAAAATCTTAAATCAGGGCATGAAGTTGCAATGTGAAAGTACTGGGTCTACAATTTATGAGGCTGCAGTCGTGCTTGCATTGCGTGGTTTGCTGGTGCTCTGTTGATGTCGGCGGGAGTCGTGCGTGTTCTTCTGGTGGGTGACCGGCGAATCAGTTTCAGTGCCGCTAGTAACAGCGAACTACGAATATTTCTCGTCACTGATACATGTTATTACATTAATTGTTCTTACCTTGAATCACAAAAGATGTTCAAAGTCACTTCCTTGTGCTTGCAGGCAACTTCACATCTCGTTAACATGTTTTGAAATACTCGACGAAGCTCTTCTTGGGAAATTGTCGAAATCAATTGCCAAATATTTTCTTTAAGTGCTTCTGCAGAGTGCGGATTGTTTACATAAACCTTTTTCTTCAGCATGCCCCACAGGTAAAAGTCACACGGGTGTAAGTCTGGGGAACGTGGAGGCCATTGATCGATAACTTGTTTACCAAGCACTTCTCTTAATGCTAACATCAACCGATCAGCTGTGTGAGCTGTAGCATTCTCTTGCATGAAGAAACCGTAAGTCTTTTCTTCATCGGTCATTTCTTGGAAAAAGGGTCTTACTATTAAATTTACATAACGTTCAAAATTTACCCGCACACTGCAGAATCACTTAAAGAAAATATTTGACAATTGATTTCGGCAATTTCCCAAGAAGAGCTTCGTCGAGTATTTCGAAACATGTTAACGAGATGTGAAGTTGCCTGCAAGCACAAGTAAGTCACTTTGAACATCTTTTGTGATTTAAGGTAAGAACAATTAATGTAATAACATGTATTAGTGACGAGAAATATTTGTAGTTTGCTGTTACTAGCGGCACTGAAACTGATTCGCCGGCCGACCACGCAATGCAAGCACGACCACAGCCTCATAAATTGTAGACCCAGTAGATACACTTAAAGAATAGTTAGTGAAATTAAATTACACATTGATGCCATTATAGTTCCTTTGAGAGATCCAAAATGGGAAGACAATAAATGTATTCATTGGAGAGACCAAGAGAGAAGACACATAAAAGAGACAGGAAGAGAGCTCCAAGAGGTGTAATTATGGATGGGAAAAAAATGGAGAATGTTTGTCATGAGATTATAAGAGATGTGTTTATATATATATGGCTCTTTCAGAAATGTGGTAAGCATTGGTTTTAAGGTAAAGTGTGCTTTTCCATTTGTAGTGTGAAGGCATTGTGGAGGAGTATGAGGAGAATATCCTGCGACTATTTGGCAGAGATGCAGATAACATAGACATCAAGCTATGCTCCAATGAAGCAAATCTGTGTTCTCACTCAGAGTCAGACGCCGATGACTATGAGTTTGAAGATAGGGATGAATTGTGATGGTGTGTTCAATGTAAACATGTTATTTAATTATTGTTATTATTGCATTACATGTCTATAATTGTAATATTTTTACCAGAAATGTATTCAATGTGTCTTCCATGATTTTAAAATGAAGTACAAAATTGTTTTCTGTTATTGCATTGTTACTAAATTGTTAAAATAAATCAGAACATTTTTAAGGAACTTACATATGAAATTCAGTGATCAATTTACCCAAGCAAGACCTTACTAATAAAAAGTGCAAGTGCCTATATCCCATATAATTGAAAACATTAATGTGTATTATTTTCCTATTTTAGAACACATGACTTGTGTATTATGTGCAAGTGTAATTACTCATAAAGCCTATCCTTTACATCATCATCATGGGACATGCACACTTACCAATATCAATCACACTCCAGTCTGAAGAATTAACATTGACATCATAGTAGTATTAAAAATGAGTTTTAGCAATAAAAACTCTGAAGACAGCCATCTTCGTACTCACCACTGTGAGAACTTAAAATCCTACTTGGCAGTAACACATTTTGCTTTCTTAACTGCTGTTTCAAGATTCTACTTTGCCTAAAACCCAATTCCAAAGCTGTAGTGCTTGTTATCTTTCCATATTAAAATAAATATTTTCTCATTCCATGACTACCATAATCAGGCAACCAAACCTCTGTATGCTTATCACTAGTTAAAATAATTAATTAAAAGCATTGCTATTGGTGTTTTTATTAGTACACTTTTGATGTTTCAGTTGGTTGTGATGGCCCTGTTTGTATTGTTCTTCTATTGATGTTGTCTGCATTATATTGTATAATTGTATTGATGTTACAAATCCTAGTTGTGTTGTAATGTTTGGCCCCTGTCTTGTCCTTTGTGTGTGTGTGTGTGTGTGTGTATGGTCAACAACTGATCAGGTATTCTACACTTCTCAGACAAGTAGAGAAAATGTGAGTACATTGAGACAGAGCATCATCTTTTTTACAGACTTCAAGAAAGCCTATGATTTAGTCACAAGAGAACTATTACACAGTATTCTCACTTAATTTCACATCATCATGAAATTAGTATGACTAATTAAAATGTATTTAACCGTTTGAAGCCAAAGCATGTTTATGAATTCAGTCCATACCTGAAAGAAAACACATCTCCATGACAATGATAAACTGGTTAATGCTATTTTAGGAAATAATATCTTAGCTCTTCCATGTGAATACATATTCTCATTAATGAACTTTATTGTAAATAACCAAGAACATTTTCAAACTAATTCTGCTATACACAGAGGATGTAGAATAAGTCATAATAATACATGTTATACAAATACAAGTCATACTATCATATAAATGTCACAAAATACAAAGGGTTCACATAAAGTAGAGATAAGTTACAAATAAATCCACCCATTATATTATTATTATTTAGTGTTCTGTCTGACGACAGGTCCATATGAACAGGATCCTTCCATCCTTTTCTCGGACTGGGACCTGTTTATATACGTTCTTGGCAGATGATCCAGAAGTGGTTTGCCATTGCCTTCTTCTGTACCCATTATATACAATAGAAAAAATTATGACGTACTTGTAAACATTAGAAATTCATCGACAGAGTAAAAGGAGTGTGTAATTAAGTATCTTTTTAATGCTGGTTTAAATTGTGCCTTTTTATTTACAAGACTTGTACTGCCTGCACGCAGTCACGATGCTGATTTGTTCATCACAACTCGTTCATTCGGAAGTTACATCACCACTGGGAGCCCATCGTTTTACTAAATAAATGCTTTACTCAAGCTGGTTTAATAAATTAGTGGGATTCAGCTAGACATTTTATTGCAATTACACCAATTGGCACGGTTTAGAGAAGCCAAATCCTACGAATAGATTGTAATACATAATTTTGTGTCGTTAAATTATTAATGGAAATTCACAGAAGAAGAAACGAAGGTTTTCGTCACTCTTAGTAAGCTAAGACATAACTACATTTACTCAATTTGGAACGAAGTGGCTGGAAACATGACGAAAAACACTGAAGCAACATGTATTACCTTCCTATGTAGTTTAGGTTCGTTACGTATTCGAATTAACATCAACTGCCGAAAATTGCAATAATAGTGTGTCGTACTAGTATTGTCATTGGTCTTATACAGGAAACAGTATTACACTGGCATTCGGTATCAACATTAGCAGTTACATGTGCAGAATTGTAAAACTCATTATTCAAGCGACTGAGGTGTAGCCAACTCATGTTCACGGAATGTATTATATATTTAATCTGGTAAACGGTATGCATGGCACCATACGTTAGGAATAAAATCATATGATTCTGCCTGAAAATAAGCCAACGCAAGTTGCTGTACCCGGATATTCACGTCGGCTGATTTTGTTTACACACTCCATTTTCAAGTATTGGTGTAATGATTGAATAGTCGTAGCGCATATTAAAGTTCAACTGTTTTACGAAACATGGCTGTGTGCGTTAATGTTTAAGGTATGGGAATTGGCTAATTTCTGTTAGAATATTATTGAGTGTGATATGGTTAGCAAATGAATAGTTTGCCACTGCGTATGTACAAATAAATTTTTGAAGGTAAGTGTTTCTTGTAGCTGCAACTAGATAATCAGTAAAAGCTAGGTTATAGTTTCATATAGGTTAGTAACTTCAAAGTGATATCAAATAACTCTACATGCAGAAATGTGAATTCTTACATTGCAGCACAGCATTGATATGCTGATGTTTGAAGCAGACCCTGCACATTACCAGTTGTGCTCGGATTTGGGTCATTGCTGTGAAGATATTGCTACAGTCCATCTTGCCAGACATCTCCCTTCTGGTACACTGGTTGCTATTAAAAAATTTAACATGGACAAATCAAAGCAAGAAGCAAATCTTATCCAGGCAAGTATACATATCTTTCACTCACTATCTTATTTGTGGTGCCCTACAGAGTAACATTACTCAAAGTAGGGGCTGAAGTACCTGCCTGTTTTCGTCTGTCACAAGAAATTCTCAAATTATTCGTCACTTCAGTATGCCATTATTAGTAGTAATTTTTTGCAGAGTTTAATTAATATAACAATAAATTAGGATGGGGAACTTTTTGATGCAGATGACTTTGAAAGAAACCAAGCACCTGTTTAGGATGTGGAGTTGGTCCAACTCTTACCTTTAAACAGGGAATAATTTCTATATTAATATTAAGTTAATTATTGGCTTTTATATTTTATTGCAAAATATAATGAGAAATCTGAAATGCCTTATATTACTTGATTTGATTATTTCTGGATACATACATTCACAGTATCTTGTATTTCATGTCTCTTATGCATATTACTACTTTAAATGAGAGCATCCACATTATTGATATTCTCTCTTTTCTGTATGAAACTTTGAAGATTTTGACATTTTTAATAAGAAATTATATATATAATAAACATCCTCAGGTCACAGATAGAGGTGACAGCCACTAGATGTGGAGGATAGCTGTAAATATGTTGAATAAGCCCAAGTGATAGTTTAACTGGGATCTAACAGCCCCTCATTGTAAAAAAAATTAGCATATTATAAAATGTCATAAATAACCTTGGACTTGGATTTGTTGTTTTCACAACCTAAGCAACAAAAGGATATGACCTTTAGAACTTGGCACATCAGGAATTTTTATTGGGCAGGTTCATTCATATCAGTAGCAAGTCAATTAGAAAAATATAATTTCGATTTAGTGGTATTACAGGGATCATATGGGACAAAAGTAGCATTGAACTAACAGATGGTTTAAAATGTATGTCTAAAAAAGGAATGATACTTTTCACTTGGGGTAAGGTTTTCTTGAAGGGATTCAGATCAGAAGAAAGCTGAGTCTATTAGCAATGGGATGTTATATGTAATAGGTCTTTGGAGTGATGTTTTTTTGTGTGTGTGTGTGTGTGAAAAGAAGAGACCTTGGCATAAATATGATGATGATAAAATGGATGTTAAGTGAAGAGAATGTGAAGGTGTTAACTACATTCAGCTGACTCAGAGCCAGGTTTGTTGTAGGGTTTTGTGAGTATGGTGATGAATGTAGCATTTGAGGTTCACATGATGATGAGTATGAATATGGCTGACTTCTGGGTTGTAGCACTGTGTACTGATGATGGAGGCAGCAAGGACCTCTGAAATGTTCTTAAAATCCTACCAGACTACACAGTGCTAGAAACCAGAAGGCAGCCATCTTCATATTAAACTTCCATAAAAAGCAGGATATTCAGCTTCTAAAGCAAGACTGCTTCACAGAGTTTCTGTGTTAAGTTAATGTTTCATTATAGTGAATTCTCAGAGTGTTTGGTAAATTCTGACCATATTAATGAAGTGTGTGATGTGGAGCCTTGTTTTACAGCATGAGATAATCCTGACAAGACAGCTGCAGCACCCTAATGTTCTGCCATACTATGCAGCATTTGTGTCTGGTCCAGAGGTGGTCGTTGTGGCACCCCTGATGGCATATGGTTCTTGCAGGGATCTGCTGTCTAGTCATTTTACAGATGGTCTTCCTGAGGCAGCCATTGCTTTCATTCTTCGCGATGTTCTCCAAGGACTAGATTATGTCCATCGAAAGGGATACATTCACAGGTATGGTAGGCTGAATGAAAAGATGCCTTGAAAATTTGTTGTAGTCATTGTTGCAGCTTCCACGTCTAAGTTGTCAAATTCAAAATAAATATATCTCCATGGTGTATGAGCCAAACACAATGTCAGTAGTTATGCAACAATATGAATTGGCAAAATAACAAATCAGATACTGCGGGTTTTGATACTAGTGCATGTTTTGTTGAAACTTCCAGGCTACAATATTTGTTGTGACTGCTTCTAATGCTAAAAAGAGGCAGTTAGTCATTGGCTTCGTACTGTGGAAACCTGGATGTAATCCTAGGACAATACATGTGTGATTTGTGGTGGACAATGTGTATATTGTTCTAATGTAGTTCCCATTTTATATGAGTTGACAGATGAAAACTTTCCAATCTCTTCTACCTTCTTACTGTATTTCTCTTTTATTTCTTGTCAACATCTCCTCCTCTTCTTGGTGTCTTCTAATACCTGGCTGAACCACCTTATTCTGGGTTACTCTATGGGTGTCTTCTTTAAATGCTACTTCTAACATGTGTCATATCCTTGTTCTATCCATTTTCTCTGAATGTTAAAACCATTTTACTCATGTCTCATTTAATTCTGTTTATAAATTTTGGGTTTGAGCTACTTTTATATTTAATTCTGCCCCTTCTTGTTTTTCCATCAATCAAAAATCATTTCACATCCATTTCATAGAATTTAATTTATTTTGGTTTCTCATTGTAAGGGTCCATGTTTCAGTGTTAAAAGTTAGAATTACTTTAAAATCTACTTTGTAATTTTTTTGCATTGTTTTGGGATGTCTCTTTTCCATATTACTCTTCTATAGTTCAATAGAATTTAGATGAACTGATCATCATTTTTCTGTTGGTCTCTCCATCAATTTTTCACTTCTGAATTTATGTCATTGATGTGGTTATTTTCACATTTGTGTCTTGATTTCTTGAAATTATATAAATATGTTTTACTTTTAGAGTGCACCAGTATTCCAAGAATATTTTCATAAGTTTTATAATTGAGTCAAGGGAATTTGTTAAGAGGGTGATGTAAATGTTTAAAATATGCAATTTTTAAAAATGAAGTGACAAATAAACAATTTTAAGTCTTACGTCTTTTCAACAAAGTTGAGCCGTGTCGTCTTGTTATTAGACAAAACAGAATGTCTAAATTTTATTGCATCTTATTGGTTGGATACTCTTTAAGTATTATTATTTGTTGTGTCTGAATTTATTCCCTGCTGTAATGTTTTTATAAACAGTGCAAGCTTCCTTTCCAGCCACCTATCAGCCATTGTCTTCATTATTGTGTGTTATCAATTTGAAAGGATGAGTTTGACTGCTGGGCATGTCTTCCAGAGCAATACGTGCCAGCCACATTTTAGTGTCAAGTTGTGGACGGGCGTGCCTATCTGGGCTGCGTTATGCATGTCGGATAGTAGAGCATGGTCGTTGGCAGCGTTCTGTGCACTCCTTCCCTTGCAGCACAGCGTGCAACCTAAACTGGCTGAGTCCTGAGGTGCTGGAGCAGGTGAGAATTAATGCTGCCTACTTCACTCCTTCCGTGGAAGGAAATACCTCATTTTCAGTGTATTTGGTGCCTTATAGTTTCTCTGAGTGTCTCTTTGATCATGTTAGTTGTGACTCATGTAATTTGACAGGGGGAATTGGTAATAGCTATTGAGTCTGTTTGGACCAGTGTTTTTCCACTGCCATAATCTTTTGACTGGTGTGCCATGTAATGGACTGGGGTTTTGTAGCTGAAATGTGGATACAGGCCAGGGCAAACTTGTTTGAAATTAAATGAGCTGTACAAGCCTTTGTGCAATAATTTGCCATCTTATAAATTGTTTGTATAAAGAATTTTGCAAGCAGCTTCTGTTTGCCCTGAATTCCAATTTCTTTCACAGTTTGTAGTGCCTTCGACTGGCATGTTTCACTTGACACAGCATAACCAAACTGCCACCCCTTATTTAAATATGAAAAAAGCAAACTTTTCTTTTGCCTCTGAAAACAGTGTTTTTTGCTAACAGACAGACTGACTACCTATTTGTAGAGAAAGATTGTTTGTTTTCAGCATCAGATGCAATTTCCACTCACATAAAACGTTGATTTATTATTTCTTCTGCTTCTCTTGCAATCTTAATTTTCTCTCTGATAGTAATTGATCACATTCACTATGTTTCATTCATTTCCAACTTTTGTAATTATATTTGACTCTTACAGCACTAAAACTGTTGCACATGAAGTATCAGTGTGACTGAGATTTCTGTATTCAGCAAGGACTGTCATATACTAATTGAAAACAGTGGACAGTTTACCACCTTGTGAGACCTGTTGTGTTTTAATTGCAGTTGAAATTTAAATTTTTAATATTATTTAAATAATTTTTAGCCTTCAGTACCTGTTGTAAGGGCATGATGCGCCACTGTTCCCTTACCTTTAACCACTGCACTGATTTTGTTATTCATATGAAACTTTGCCATTCTTAACACTTCTAGTAAAGATAATCCCACATTTTTCATGTTTTATTGACAGAATTTGCATGGATACAATGAGAAATCAGATGTGTACAGCATAGGAATGACAGCGTGTGAACTTGCAAATGGAGTCGTTCCATTTGCACACACGCCAACCACGCTGATGCTGACGGAAAAGGTCCGAGGCTGTGCGCCACAGTTGTTGGACCACTCTACACTGCCATCTTTATATGATGACGATGGGGGACAGCAGTCAGCACTCCACGGTACTAGCCTCTCTGCTTCACATATTAGTTCTGGTTCACTACTGTTCCCCAGTTACAAGTCTTTAATAATATATTTAATTTGTAAGGAATGCAGAAAGTTTGGTGCAATTATTTGTTTAAAAGCTTTACCGTCTTACTAAGAAATTTAATGTTAAATGATAATATATTAGCAGTATGTTGCAGAAAATGCAAATTGATTTAGTCATTATTTTGGAAGTGGTAGAACATATGAGTATGCACATCACATGAGCTGTACTGAATTTTATGGCAGATATGGTGAAATTTTTTTCAGCTTTAAGGGAATTTACAATATCAGACAGAGTTTCTGTCAATTTGGAAAGTAGCAGATTAATAGAAATTGATCTCATTAACTTTGGAAGGGAGAAATATGTGCTTGTGTCAGCGTTACAGGAAATAATGAAATGTAAATTCACTTTCCAGAACTACAACAATCATATTATTAATGTAAGTGATGATAAATGTGTGGAAGTTGACAAAAAAGATTGATGCTAGGTTATGCATGATTAAGAAGCAAGGAGCTCAGCAAATCAGATTTGCAGCTGTATACAGAAAAAAAATCTTGGCTACATGAAAATCAATTAAGCCAGGTTGGAGGTACATACATACATCATATGTGTATACGTATGATATGAAGCGTTTAAGTGATTAGCACTCTTGCTGGTCAAGAGTATGAATTCCAGTCTATAAACCAGCTGTCATAACTGAAGCTGTTCATGGTTTCCCTCAGTCCCTCCAGGCAAGTACTGGAGTATATCTTAAAATAACCTTATTTACCTCCAATTCATCATTCGCAACATCCTCCTGTTTTATGCTAAGTATGTATACAGTTGTTAACGTACTCAAAGATGAGTGACCTTGAAATAGCTGCTACACCTGGCCGTTCATGAACATACCTGGCAAATGAATGGCCTTTTGCTGTGGTAAGTTGTTAACTGGCAGTGCATCATGCAGACTCTGGTGTAGGGGACAGCGTGGCCAGCAACATGATGCAATTGAAGGCCGTGCAGCAGCGGAGGTTCTCGGAACCCTTTCACCAGTTAGCTGAGTTGTGCCTCCAGAGGGACCCCACCCTGCGGCCATCGGCCAGTCAGCTCCTCGCACACTCCTTCTTCAAGCAGTGCCGTCAACGTCATGCCGACACCGCCCCAACTGTGCCGCGCCTCCTGCACCCGGTCATGCCAATCTGTGATCGCAGGGTTGACAGCCAAGGTAATCTGCAGGCTTTCTTCACTCTACAATAACATTTATCAGATTTAACAAAAATGGTTCTCCATTACCTAAAAAGTATATAACAGAAGATAATAATATTGTATACTAAGTTTTGTTGTTTTTATAAAGTGATTTTAGTGTTTGTGTAAACTCATCGGATGTGTAGATCTTTATAGGGAAATTGCCTAGATAACTGAAATCTGTTTGCAGATGATTTGGCTTCCATCTTGGCTGCTGAGAAGCTCGCAGAGTTAGAAATTGAACCTGACCAGTGGGACTTCTGAACTGCCTTGTTTGCAGCTCTTCTATGAAGAGTTGTTCTGCTGACTACAAGTGTCTTAACTCCCTGCTTATGCATCAGCTTCCTTCTGTTCGTGTAATGGCTTGAAGGCAGCGTTATAATTATTGTAATATAGAAGAGCATAATGATGGTACAAAGAACCACAAAATATGTAATTTATGTTGTAAAAATGTGATAGGGAATAAAGGAACTGTTATCTTAATGCTTATTTCTAGGGATGTGAGAAAACTGGTTTTTGGTTAGAATTTGAATGTTAAATTCTGAAACATTTCCTCTGGTCACTGACTGCAGATATACAAAGCAAAACAACTACTCTGTCCTGAAGATGGAAACAGCGTGTTTCTCTGAATTGTTGGTATCTAACCACAAGCTCAGACACAAAATACCTGCACTGCTATGAGAACCTTAAATCTCACAAAAATGTAGTGGTTCTTTGATGGCAATTTGATCGACAGGAGTATTTCTGCCTCCCCTGAGAAATTGTATTTTTGAAAATTCTCAACTTCACCTTCTACTATGGCTCTCCGGTCTGTATTCGGTCCATGGCCTCAATTCTCCTCTTCCATTCGGTCCTCTGTTAGGTCCGTCTCTCCGAGTTTGAGGTTTCGAAACATCTTCCTTTTTACGGTGCAAGGTTGTTAGCCTTGCAACCAACCCCCAACCTGGAGGACCAGGGTACCTGTCTTAGTCTGACCCCTCCCCCTCGACCAATACGGCTAGGGAGGCCCTACCAGTAGCTATGCTACCGCCAGCCAACTTCACCTTCGGGTCAACAATATGACCAATCCTCTGCTGGCTTGTTCAGAAGTTCAAATTTGTGATGTAAGAGAAGTATGAAACTTCATTCCAAGAGAATGTCAGTTTGCAGTGGACACAGCAGGCTAATATATGACAGTGCTGTTCATCTGGAGTCCAGCACTGCCATAGACGCCTTGTACCGTGCGTTTTTGGATAAATGGACTTCGTGTGAATGGATGTGTCCGGGACATTTTCCATTATAAGACTGATGTGGGGAAACAATGTTCTTTTGAATGACGTATACAGTAGCAACAATTTAGCCATTGTTATGATTGTAGGTATGAATATGGATATAAATAGATATACATAGTGAGGCAGACACTTCTTAAATACATTAAATGGCTATATACGTGTGATGGATTAAACAGACTAAACTAGTGTGGTCTGACAGCTTACAAGCCACATCCAGCACAAATCCACACGTAACCAAGCCCACAGAATTATTTGCTAATTTGCCACAAGTTACTACAAGCTCATTTATTTGTTTTATTTCAAAGGATTTGAAACAGATTGTGATTCTTCATCTACTACTTTATGTAAATATGTCACATATGATAAAAGTAAAGTAAATTTTGTCCCACTATACGCCATGTAGGCGCGTGGGGTGAGAGGAGGTATAGCTCCTCTCTTCCTTGACCTCAGCACTAAATGGGAGTGAGTGGTCAGCATCACGCCCCGGCCGGCTTTACCCCCGGGACCCATTGTAGAGGAGGCTGGGTGGGCCCCAGAGCCGGTCTGGACGCAGAGGCTAGAGGAAAAAAATCCTCTGCCCCCGTCGGGGATCGAACCCCGGTCGTCCAGCCCGTAGCTAGTCACTATACTGACTGAGCTATCCCGGCTCATTGTCACATATGATATTAACTTTAAAATTCTACCATATAATGTAAATTTTCCAGGTAAGATACGATAAAAGCTGCTGGAGGAGCAACTTTAAAATATGTCTCCTTCTAGTACTTTGTGCACATTTAAGTAATATTTATATTTGTGATGGAAATAACGATTTCTTAAATACTTTGGTGTAAACGAAATAAATGAGATCATGGTAACTAGTAACAAATAAACAGACAATTTCGTGGATTTGGCCACCAGTTTCATCATGTTGGATAAAGGTATTTTATAGCAGTATAAAACTAACCTCTTTAGTTAATAAAGCTGTCGGAGTGTTAAACTGACCACTAACCTCTGTGGTTGCGAAATACATTAAAGAAACCTTGCATAGCTTCTTAAGAGTACCAACGCAGCACTTTGAGGATCTGTTTAAAACTTGTTAATGCTAGCCTGTCTCTGACCCAAGAAATAAAACCATTACCTTCAAACAAAAGTGATCAACCTGCATCTAATCACAAGACCTATTAACAGTTCGAAGCTTCGCATGTTCGTTCTTGCACTACTTGAAGACTTCATGCTTCGCGACTAGGGCACCTGTAAGGCTGACGTACAGTGAGCCCACGTTCTTAGTTGACTCATTCCGTAGCTTACTCTAACATCGTAATTTTCGTATCCTTGGTCGGTTTCCTTTATCCGTAATTTTGTTAATTGCCGTGCATTCCTAAATATGACTCACAGAGTGTAGTAGCGCCTTGCGCTGTAGACTACCGAAAGCATCCCCGTTTATTCGCAAGCGAGTAGTATTACCGACGATTTTATCCTTATTAATCTATTTTTACGTTAAAATTAGTGGGCACATATAAGCAATTGAGAAAGCTCAGAGGCCAACAGTAGTTACATCTTAGGAAATTAAATTTAAAATTGTTGCTGTGTTTTAAGCTTGGGAACGAGTGGTTATTAGAAATGTGGAAGCTGGTCTTAACTGAAATGATGAAGACTACAATCCAACCACCTCTAGATAATTTTTTCAAGATGACGGGTGATTCACAACCCTCAGTTTCTGCACTCTTAAGTTTCTTAAAATTGTTCAAATGTTAATTACTTTCTTTTAATTTAATTCTATACATATGCGTACGAATAAAATGTTTCCTATAAAATATTAAACTAGCCTAGATGTTTGTGCCGTATTATCCAAACAATGTGTTTTATGCTCAATTATATAATTTCCCCGATACGAATTGTCATTTTAACATAGGATTCAATAATTTAAATTCGTTGTTTAATTACACATCGCATTTTTAAGGACCCAGTTAAGGATGTCGAGATCTTACTGGCCTGTGAAAGTATATGATGACGCCTATAATTGGCACTGTTCGTACAGTTTGGTTAGGCTTTATGCACCACTTAAGTTAACATTCAGTAACTCTGCATTTTACCTGCTGGTTATATTTATGGGTTTCTTACAATTCTCCTTTCTCTAAATAACATTAACCGGTAACCACTTATTATTTATAATGAAGATGTGTTGTGTTTTCTTTTAGTTAGAAACTGGATTTTTAATATTATTCAGATTGACTTGTTCTGTGTTACATTATTATAGAAACGTAAGTCTATTGAAGTTGTGAATACGTTAGTGGCTCACATGCGAGAGGAACATTAAGATTCCTACATTCCTTGCATCCGGAAGGGTACATTGGCATATGAAAATTATCCTCTTGCTACAAAATTAATCCCAAACTGTCAACCACAAGGTAAAAATTTCATTGTATTTGTCTAAACTTGCCATTTGTTACCACCTTAACTTCCATGTATCATAAGGACGAACGGGCGAAGCGTGGGAGCTTTCTAACAAAGTATAATCTCGAAATAGTGGCTCTCATTTATTCCCATGATTTTATTTTCGTTTTTCTTATGTTCTCGTGCCTCAAAGGGTTAATTTTATGGAACATTGTATTTTCTTCGCAATTTAGTTATAGCCTGTGTTGATATATACCCTCGTCTTTTTCATTAGTCTTCCCTTTTATCTGAAATTTTAGATTATCCTGCCGTCCGACT
>NW_019059723.1:347466-367164 GCF_000696155.1 Zootermopsis nevadensis | reverse complement strand
CGGAGGAAAACTCCGTGTTGCCTAGACCACGGCCTTGCCCAACATAAGTTATAAATTCGGGCACCGCCGGGAATCGAACCCGAGACCCCAGGATTACAAGGCCACTTAAATTGGCCTTAAGCTGATGCTCTGCATAAATTTCAAATCTACTGAACAAAAGTCTGGTTTAATGTAATTTCTAATATAAAGTTTAATTTTTGGTTTAATGCAATGAATTTGCTGTAAATATGGATTATGTAGAATAATGCAAATACTCTGTTTTACACGACAGGTAGGTTAACGCGGGGAACTATATTTTGTAGCGGAATGAACTTGATTATTTGAAAGACTAGGCGTGAAAACTGTGTAATTGTTGTACACGGAACAGTGGTACACTAATGACGTTGTTGTTTAATATTCTTCACCAATTCTTCATTTCTCCTGGTAATAAATACAATTTTCTTCCGATGATTCACTACCTTCTTAGCTTAATCTTTATCATTATTCAAGGGGCTTTCTGCCTTCTTCACTGGCCTCTCTTTGTTCATTCACACCCGCAGTGCTTGCTAATTCACTTTTGTGGGATGCGGATAAAAGGCAAATGTTGTGGTGATATTATGAAAGCGGATTCATGCTTATTTGATTGAAAGCCGTAAGCCCAACAGAAGATTTTATGGACACCCCTTAATTATTACGTGAGAGAATTAGCATAATCACAAACATTTCTCATAGCTAATGGTTAGAGGTGACGTCTGTTCTTGAAGTCTTTACCCCTTTAACAACTGTGCCTACAGCGGCAGCTTTCATAAACAGTGTATTATAAAGTCCGGCAATCTGCTTGATGGTTGCAACGCAATTGGAGTAATTTCCTTATTCTATCCGCTAACACTGGTTCAAAGGAACCATCAGGAACCATCAAGAGGTTGCAAACGGTGGATGGTTTGTGACGGTAAGGAGAACAGGACAGCGTGACTTCTACGAGCGAGTTCAACAATTTCTTGCCTCTTCGGCTGACTTTCGTGTCATCTAAAAGCAGAACGAGACGTTTTCCTTCTGTTGGCTTTGGAAATTCAGTAAGAAAGAATTCTCCGATACTCCGCGGTGCTATCTGGTAATAGATCGTTCAGCAGCTCTCTACGCGTCCTAGCCCGTGGAAATGTAAACATCATTGGCACGACAATAACAGAGACTCTTAACTTGCCTCTTCCGCTGAGTCCAATTACTTAAATCTGCTTACTGCTTACGGTCGAAATTCCATTTTCATCAACAACACAAATTTTGTCTGAAATGAAGTATTTGTTTGACAAATATTTAGTGGAATCAGTTGTGTGAGCAATAGATGTGGATGCAGGAGACAGACATTCGTTCAGGGTGCCTCTTGAGAAACACGTAGAGCCAATCTGAACATACAATCTTTATAACCTTATTGAAATTATTGAATATTTCATTCCTTTCGACTGAACCTCAGTCAGCGTCAGTATAAAACAAAATAGAACATACTCAGTGAGCTCCTTCTCTTGATATTGATTAAAAACTGGTTTACAATAGGGCATAGACATTTATAAACGCAATAAATCAGCTTGAAAGTACCACTACAGCTACTGAATTACTTTTGCAAAGTTGAAGAAACAGGTCAATTTGTGTGTTCTGTTAAAACAGGGCACCCCTTTTTAACCCCCCAAATGATTTACGCTGCTTTATTCGGCAACCTCAAAGAAAGACGGCTTCCTGCTTACTCCCGCTTACACACCGCAATGAGAACAGCTTGAAATACAGCCAATTAACCCCTTTATACAACAGTAAGCAACTTCTGAATGTCCAGTAATCATACTGAAGTCTAAAGACCATGAAATGCACTCAGAGAATTACAGAAATTAGATATTGTACAAATAATCAGCGTCTGTCTTTCATTCGGTGTGGATAATTACATGATCCTCTTGCTTGACATCTGCAATTCACAAGTTAGCAACACTTTCCGTTTTGCTCAACTTTCCCAATTTTAAATCAGGAAAACTCCGTGTTGCCTAGACCACGGCCTTGTTGGGCAAGGCCATGATCTAGGCAACACGGAGTTTTCCTCCGGGGGCTTCCCCGGTTTCTCCGTGGCTTCCCAACAATTACTCCATTCACATACAGAAGAAGGCAATGGCAAACCACTTCTGGATTATCTGCCAAGAACGTATATGAACAGGTCCCAGTCCGAGAAAAGGATGGAAGGATCTTGTTCATATAGACCTGTCGTCAGACAGAACACTAAATAAAATAAAACCAAGAAAAGGAGATCATTGAGTACGTTTCTAACGGAAAACCGATTTTCTCGGACTGGCGCTACATGAAAAGTCACGGAACAACTGGGTTTTGATTCTTATTTTTTACTTTTCGTTTATTTAACTCACTGCCTACATTAAGATTATTTGTGAATGATGGGCTAAAAAAGTGGTAGAAAACGACCACGTGCTGCTGTAACGTAACGTCCTAGCATTCGGATGAAGGCGGGTCTGAGAAAAATCGCGTAAAACTCAGTCGGTCTTAGAGTCGAGATTTGAAATCGGATATACCGATTATGGAGCAGGACCGCGACGTTCGATATGGGTTTCGAATTCGGGTCTTTTGGTGACAGCAATTTTTCTACTCGCCACAAGAACAACCTTCTTACAAATTTCGCACGAACTACGCAAATTCATTCTGATCCTTTGTCCCTGTCTTTATTTTGCTGTTTTCCCTGTACGTTCCCATAGACCTGTGTACAAACTTGTATACGGGCGCAATAGGTTGAATGCTGCATCCAGGTATAGCTGATCGACGTCCTGTTAAGCTCTGCCTCTAGCATTATCGCCATTATTTATTACGCGAAATACGATTACCCCTTCCAGATAAAAACTGCCAATAAATCCATCAATTTGCTGTGCAATCTTTTTTATTATTTCCAGTGATGCCACACGCTTTCAGACGTCAACATAAAACAAATCTGATGCGATTATTTCACACCGTCCCTTGCAGAGATGCGCCTTCTGCTGTTTCAGTTATTACCATGCGCACGATAATATCCTATGCGCAATATGGAGCAAAGTTTTTCATGTGGCTCTTTTATAATATAGACGAATAAAATGGCTTTCTTTATGTTCTGTTAACAACAGTGGTTATAAAATGGAGATATGTATTAATTCGTTATGTAGAAGTTAACTAGGAGTAGGGGAGAATTGGGCTAGTTGTTATATTTAATTTAAAAACAGCATCTCATGAGTCTCGTATCTATTGATTCTCCCCTGTGCGCAGTTCGACCTAACGTATGGAACTTGTAGCTTGTTTATTACGTGAGCTAGGTTGATTTAAGTGTTTTTACCAGTAAAAAGTAAAAATTTTCTTCTGACTTTGAACTTACTTCCACGAACGTGTGATAAAGGCGAGTTCTTCAAAATGTCCTTACCTAAAGCTCTTTATATTGATAGCAATGCATGTACTTAGTTTTTCACTTCTGTCGAATATTGACATTGCTTTGACCATTAGATCAAAATGGCGTACTGTGGGGTCAGTTGTTACACTGGACAAGGGGCACCTTGTTACAGTGTATCAGCGTGACCCATATTTTTGCAATAAACTTGCGTTTGCAAATGATTACATTTTATTGTTTTATCAAGAAAGATGGTACGAAAGTACAAAAGGAAGACTGATAGAGGTAATACAAGTTTGGAAACGTTTAAGTTGGTTGCTGATGAAGTCTCTTCTGGAATAATCTCGTTAAGGCAAACTGCTAATATATGATGAAAATGTTTCATATGTTTGAAGTTAATGTCTGTAATTAATTGTTAATTGTTATATTGTCTGTAATTAATTACTTAGTAGTTGTGTAGTGTAAGGACCACAGCCACCGGGTGCAAACCCAATTGCAGTAAATAAATAAATAATAATAATAATAATAATAAACGTCTCAATTGTTCCTTCTGTTTACTAATACAGTGTGTTGTAACAATTTTCTCCTTCACTGTAACAACTAGCACCATAACAGGGCACATTGTTACAAACCGCCTTCTCTTAAATAAGCAAGTTTTGTGATGAAACAAAAATGAATAGGCCTTTGAAGAAATGTTATTAATATAGCCGAATAGTAGTAGTACCTGAAGCCATAATTGATAACTTTGTAAATTTTAAGAATAAATGTACAAAAAATCGTGATTTAAAATTGTATGAACTAGCCCCAGTCTCCCCTACTAAATTACAGTCCACGAAAATTGTGTTACAGATACTGTCTCTCCTCTTGTCTGCTGTCTTCCTACTCAAGTAAATATTCCAATGCAGCACAGGCCTAGTCGAAAGACTACATAAGCTTACGATACTGTACTATATGATAGCGTAAATTAGGTGCGGCGTACGAAAAGAACGTTTAATATAAAATTCGATCAGAATCAGTTCAACGGTTCTCGAGTTATGTGATGATACAGCACAAAGTATTTTTGTGTTTAATTATTTTTGAAATCGTATTCTTAGACTTACAGAACAAGTGTATTTGAGATAAAATATGTATTTAGATTTTCTCCAAAAATCTTCTTCGAAACATTTTTTCGTTTAGATAAATATTTAGCGATTTACGCTTGAGATGAGTGCAGGGATGCATGTAGATCTGCCGGTTACTTTTATTCGGTGTTAATGAAATTTGTAATGTGTTAACACATTTAATAAAATCCCTAGCATTTTAATCAAATCCATTTAGCGGTTCTCAAGTTGTTGCTTTCGGACAGCAAACGGACATAACGAAATTATAGGATTAACATCGTCGCCTTAGTATGACGGACTATACAGGATGAGTCAAAAGTATGTTTACAAACTTTGTGTGCGTGTTCCAAGATCAAAAATAAGAAAAAATGTTTCTATGAACATTGGGTCGCAAATGTTTAATTTAGGAAATAATATCCAAAAATAAGTTTCAAAGTATGTTTTTATTGCCAGATGATTCGAGGAAACCCTGGTGTGTACGAACGAATCCGTCAGTCTTGTGTACGTCGTGCTCGGGCATGTGTGGAGAATGGAGGAACAACTTTTGAGCATCTGTTATAAAGAAACATCCCTGTCCTTATACTTTGCAATAAAAGCATACATTGAAAATTATTTTTGGCTATTATTTTGAAAAAGAAACATTTACGACCCCATGTTCATAGGAACATTTTTTCTTATCTTTGATCCAGGAACACTCACACAAAGTTTGTAAACATTCTCTTGACTCACCCTGTATATGTACAATAAGCAACATTGATTGCTTCCTTTGTATGCAAGCTAATGAGAAACAAAATAAGTAATAAAGACCCAAATTCTGTATACAATTTGATATTTTAATTCCTACCAACATGGCAACCGTGCAAAATATTTTCTTCATAACTCTCAGAAAAATGTTAAAAAAATAAGCAGTGAACGAAAACTCTTATTTTTGTGCCACGAACGCGTGCAAATGAGAGACGGTCTGTACCAACGTGCGCAATTAGATTCAGTGAAGTGACACATGAAGACTCGATTTATATATATATACACATTTTGTGCCATTTCTACGTCACTAAAGCTTAATACCACGAGTATATACTTTTTCACGGATTTAATGTCGGCTTTAATTGACAGCCGCATCTAATCGGCTTCAAAAAATAGAGTACGTAGAATAACAATGGCTTACGTAATGAATACAATATGCTGAGTTCTAATATGATTTTAAAGCCATTTTCCTTTACCTAGTAGGAAAATAGAGATTGAAAGATTGACTGATTGACAACCCAACTGATTTAACTAACTAACGAGGAAACTGTCCGACCAATCGACTTACTAATTAACCAACAAGGGAGAAACTCGCAAATCAAGAATCAGGACTGACTGACGGACTTACATTTAAGAGGAGATTGATTTAAATTTCTGGCCTCAGTTATTTGTAATTTTGTTTCAGTTCCTGCAGACGAATGTCGGAACCTGTTTCTTCGGACCCTTCGTCTCCTGTCCTCATATCCTCGCATTCTGATCGTGGGTTATTGTATGACTTTAAAAAACTTCTTTTAAATAGTAGATTTTCTTACGCTTCTAATTCGGTTAAACCTTAAGACTGTGTCTGTGTTGTGGCTGAGCTAGCCAACATGATCTACTGCTGAGTGAGGCCTTTCATCTATCAGCACACTGCATGCAATTTCTATCAAATATAATAAAAATATTTTGCAATGTAATTTTGACATACAGACTACATCAGGTCTACTCCCTTACATTTTAGAATGTTTTAAAATATTCCGAGAGTAAACTACTAAAATTCCTAGTCAGATTCAAATCTGGAATTTTTCGGCACAAGCAAAAGACGTCAAACTAGATTTTCTTAATATAAAACAAGTGTCACGCTGGGTCAGGTTCTGCCCACTTATCAATTTCCCATGTTGCTGTCTGTTATAATAACGCCAGGTCTCATTCTGACTGCCGTGATACTGTAAGGCCAACTCTTTGAATGTTAATCTTTGGATTCTGAAGAGGATCAAAAACCTTCCAAAAGGGAATGAAACTCACTCCTATTGTAACTGTGTCACGGACAAGATCTTTGGTTTCATATAAAGACATTGGAGCCAGCGGCTGTAAAGATTCCAGGCGACGTGGTTGCTGTGTGTGAAAGCAATTTTTCACGTGTGACGGAAATAACGTCAACAATGGAGCACTCCAGCTGAGCCTCGCCGGGAAAACAAAACGCTATCGCAAATATACCTTAATTCTTTCATTTATTGCTTTTTCTACAACGATATATGGCTTGGCTATCGAAACCGAATGCAAATCAAATCCCCCTGGCCATTTTTTATCTGGCTTTTGAAGCATTGCTGCTGGTTTACGATAGGAAAGGTTTTGTTTGTTCTTTTTTGTGCTGTTTGCAGAGAGCAGAACTGCTGATTGTTGTTGACAAGTTATCAGTCAGTCTTTATGAGAACCCATTGCTGCCGGGTTGAGTATAGACGGGAAGCAGAAATCGGGAAGGAATTGACGGGTGACTTAATTGCAGATTGGTTAGGAAAGACCTCTTATTTGATGGATTCGGGTTCGATGCCAAGCGAATGGGGTTTGTGGAAAGCGTTGCTATACAAAGACGCGTTTTCACATGGTTTTTCCATTCAGAACACGTCAATTTAAATTATTCCCGCATCTTGCAGCTCAGCACTGGTTTATTGCGTTCCAGCGTTTTTGGCCGCTGAACTTTGTGAATTGGAATCTCGGAGCGAGTCACTTACCAGAAGTTTGCCGGAAGGCGTACAGTACACTCCAAATAAAATATCACCATGATATGTAACACAGGAAAGTCGATTTCACTATATTACACATTACTAGAAAATTAACAATGCAGAGAGTATTAGATAATTTTATTTTCCTCATAACTCTTCAGTCTTCTTCAAATTCTTTCTCTCCTCACAGACCATCGCTTTCTGACATCGCTCGATTCATGACTACCGCTGCTGCTGTTCACTCCATTATCTTCAATTATAATACGTTCAATATCGTCTTCGATTATGCCTTCTTGCTCATAATAAATTTGCTCTAGTTTTTCCACACGCTGACATCCCATTCCTCTTGCCCAATTTCTTCAATCTCCGACGTCCTTAATTTTAAATGTTGTGTTCTTGCTTGTAACCCATTGTTTTATATCTTGCAGAGAGTATTAGATAATTTTATTTTCCTCATAACTCTTCAGTCTTCTTCAAATTCTTTCTCTCCTCACAGACCATCGCTTTCTGACATCGCTCGATTCATGACTACCGCTGCTGCTGTTCACTCCATTATCTTCAATTATAATACGTTCAATATCGTCTTCGATTATGCCTTCTTGCTCATAATAAATTTGCTCTAGTTTTTCCACACGCTGACATCCCATTCCTCTTGCCCAATTTCTTCAATCTCCGACGTCCTTAATTTTAAATGTTGTGTTCTTGCTTGTAACCCATTGTTTTATATCTTCCCAAATAAGTTCAATGGGGGTTTAAATCGGGATGGTACGGCGGAAGTGTCAGCACTGTACGTTCTTTGTCTGCCAAAATCTTTGCTTTGACTTATTTAATTTGATTAAATCTTACAGTTGAGCTTTTAACACGTCACGAAATGGGATGTTTATTTCCAATAGCCAGGCTTTCATTTCGTCCTTCTTTGATTAAGACATCGGTGGTTTGTCTGTCTGAGTATTATGATACGAAGCGTTATCAATGACCAGAAAGGAGATTGCTAAGAACAGGTTGCATGTTGTTAACACAGCACAGTCACAAGATAACAATTATCCGGATTTTACACTGCTGCACTGACTCAGACTGTACTGACCGACGGAAACTCCTTCCTTCATTGAGTGGTCCGCATACTGGGCGCTCCCTACCAGGTCAGCGGCCATAATCGGTGGATCCAGTTCTACGCAGTTCGCCAGTTAATCAGTGACATTGGACGGCGTGTCATTCAGTCGGTAAATCAATCAATCAATCAATTGATATTGTGTATGCATACTGAATTTAGAGAATCAGAAATTGGATATGACGCAATATGGCAGCGCAGAATTCTACAGTTGGAATGTCACAGATCTGTTTCGCCTTGTAGTAGACCTGCTTGTGTTTCCTGTCCAGAGGATTGTGGCATGAACATCAAACATATGATAGATGGGACATCTTTCGATACAGTTTTTTTCAGTATTCCCGATGTTGTTCATGTTTTATCATTAAATGAAATTTACCGACATTTCAGAGTGTTTGCGACGCAACAACCCAGATGAGAGCTATATTCACACCCGCCATCATGGCAACCTTAAATCAAATGGCCTCTCGCTCTACTGATGATAAGAGTTACACAGTAGCACTAGAGAATCTGCACAAGGACTGAGGAAAATATACTTTCGTACATTAAAAGCTACTAGAATGAATAGAAAGTATCTTCTACATTTGTCTCTTCTTTTTTAGGTCTATAGCAGATTTATAGGCTCGCCGGCTGCACATCCATGACGCCAGGCTGCTGGATGAGAGATCCCCTTTTAAAGAACGCTTCCTGGTACAAGATGGACCAAAAACACGCAAGTCTATAAAATTTGGTTATGACCACACAAACCTGATTAAACACAATTCATTCTCCTTCAGAAAGTGTTTACTTAGGGTTTATGATAATTTAACAAAAAACGTTCTGGAAAAGTGCTTACACGTTCAGAATAATCTGTATTTCCTTACAATAGTGCACATGCTGTACATAACCTATCATACAACATAATGAACAGCAAGATCGAATTAATAAAAACAAATTAAAGATTATTATTTATTCCCGATGAGCAGATATCAAACAGAATACATTTCGGTATTTTCTCCTCCCGAAACAAACCGTTTAGCCATTCTTCTACTAATAGGATTATGATATTCTGATATCCTTGTATCCAGAAAATAAAAAGTCTAATGTTAGATAAATCAATTTTTCTGCAAGAAATAAACATACGGGACACTGAGCTGTGCGGATTCGTATAGAACGTAATATAAAAAGAAGTCTAGGCTATGCCTCATTATTCTTCGATATCAACAACCACGACAATAACAAACCACCAACAACCACACACTACAATAAGCTACAATCCACCAGAACCGAGAAGCACTCATCATCAATGCCCATCACCACCAACCACGAAATGCCTGATCACTAATTACCAATAACCTCAAACCATCACCCATCAGCGGTTCGTCACCCAAGAGTAAAGTTGGACAGAGCGTGAAATATTGATCATTTATAGTAATAAATACAATAAATGTTACAACGAACACGCCTAGTGTCGAGTGGATTGTTTCTTGTTGCAAATTTATGAACAAGGTGAGCGTGTTTAACACGGTGAGAGCTTTCTGACACTCTCATTGGCCGGGTGGGAGTGAGCTAGCGACTGTAATCACCATGGAAACGATGATCCATTTCCAGCAAGACACATCCATAATGTAACACAAATCCTTGCAGCAAACACTGGGATAATTCCTCTCGTCTGTGCTCTGCTCTCTCCTTCATTGACTTTCAAATTTCATTAAGGAAATGGTTTGGTTTAGGAGAAGAAGAGGGCAGTCTAAGAAGAATAAAAAAAGAAGGAAATATATATTTCTGGTTGAAATAAAACGGAAGAAGTGTGCACAGTGATACAGCGTGTTGTGTCACATGGTGTGGTCCAGAATTATCTCATGTTAACAACACTGGCTACTCCCAAGAATATAAATAACAAATTATAATGTAAATTTTTCTAAAAGGTTTTTAACAGAAGAGTCTACAGAAGTATTGCCGTTCATGTTGAGCTCCGTGTTTGGTCCCGTAGAAAAAATTTAGTTTAACGTTTCTAAGAAAGGCAGATTCTTCTTCCTAGTAGCCTTTGAGTAGTTGAAACTACAGAGTGACTTCTTATTTGGTATACATAAAAGACTCGAGAAAACAATAAAAATCAGAAACTAAATACGTTGCAGCGATAAGCTAAATCTGATAATGTTAGGTAAATATGAATCTTACCTCATGGGAAGTTCACGAACATCATCAGTGAATAACACAACTAATATTTATTAGAATTTAAAAAATTAAACAGGAATTTTTATTACAAGAGTACTGTTCGTGGAAAACAATGGAATGTCCATTGCAGACTGAAAATTTAAGCAACTTTTTCTTTAATAATAACAACAATAACAACTTAATAACATTATTAAAATCTCTTCCGTTACTTTTCAAATCCATGTTTTGAATAAAGAAATTTCTTGGTTGTCATACCACATAATATTATGTCTGATATAGACACTTCTATGTTGCTTTGTTTTACTGAGTGTTTCTTAATTTGGCCCACTCCCAGTGTTTACCAGCATTTCGTAAGAATTTAAGACACACAGATTTTATAGCCATATGCCACGAACGGCCTATAGATCTACAGAAGATCGCTTTTCATTCGGTTGTGTTCGTGAAGTTAAAGGCAGATACTGATTCGATTTATTGTCCACAAAGATAAGAACAGTTTATGTCTAAGAGCACAAAAATTTGTCCTGTACTCTGTTTATGAGGGATGAAAATGTAATTAAACTTCATAACATTTGTCTGAAAGTCAACATCTTTATTAAAAGTCTCTCCCGTGTTTTCGTGTATGATCATTTTCGATTTTGTCAAAGATACTAACACGGCCAGTCCTATCTTCCTCGTCTGAAGAGACTAGTACCGCAAACCAAAAAGTAAGGTGATTAGGTTAATCCACATCTCATTTGGGATCAGAGTTATATGCCTAACGATGGCAAGAAACACTGAAAGCTGAAAGTTTCCAAGTTTTTAAATTTTTCTTTTTAACTGGTTTAGATTCTAATAAACCAGACTGAACAACAAACAAAAAATAAGCTCAGATTGCAGTCCTCTTGGATGTTGTCACGTGAAATTTTGAGGGCGATGCCATCCATCGTTTCAGGCACAAATGTTACCTTTATCTGTAGGGTTGAACTCATTTTATTACAGTTGTGATATTTTAACAGCGTTGAGTTCTTTTGTGCGTCGCATAAGCAGCATTAACTCTGATAACAATTCTTATTCTAGTAAAATTTGATAAAACGTAGAAATGTGTATAGTGACAACTGCACTTAATCATATCGGTTGGATGGATTCTCCAGCAAATAAAATAAGACGATGACACTCGAATGATATGTCACAAATATGTTTTCCATTGCTCTGCTTGCGTCCGGTTTTCATTTTATCCAGACTCAACATTTTATAAAGGCAGTTCGTTCTGTTTTCTCTACTTTCGAGCATCAAATCTATCATCTTTTGCACTTCTACACATTTCCAGGACTGCGCTGATTTGATTTCGCAATGTGTCTACAACTGTTTCTCCTGCAATCAATGCTGCAAATGTTACCGGCACAACATCAGTTCGCCACTTGATACTATCTCGTGGAACAACCCAGAAGACAGAAATCTTCATACTCTGATGACGGAGGCAGTATGGCCTCTGAAACGTTGGTTAACATCGACTAGACTTCACAGCGCAAGAACCCAGAAGACAGAAATCTTCATACTCATCGCCCTGATGATGGAGGCAGTATGACCTCTGAAACGTTGGTAAACATCGACCAGACTACACAGCGCAACAACCCAGAAGACAGAAATCTTCATACTCACCGCTGTGATAACCTCAAATCTTACAGGATTATTGTGCTTTGGGAAACATCTTACGTCTCTGTTCTACGTACTGACGTCATTTTCCTTGCTGCTTCATCATACAGCAAACTGTGCAGTTGGCTGCACTGGAAGTCGAAGTGAATACTACTCGTAGAAGGGGGCATAATAACAAAAGAACACACAATCAAGAGGCAGGCAGGCAGACAGACGGGCGGACAGTTTTATCGTCATCATAATAACGTGAAACCGCCGGCGTCATCGTCCTCCCCGCGTTTTATAAAATCAAAATGATTCCAAATTCAATTGATTACAATTTGTTGGCGCAGATCGCGTTTCTTCTGTCTACAAGATTATCTTGCGTTGTTGCAGCGTTCCCATAGCGACGCCATCACCGTCTATGTAACGAGGTCGACGTCGTCTTAAGGCCGAGTGGCTCCGTCATCCACTGAACACAGGAACGACTGGACGGAAAGGAACGGCGAAGAAACTGATGTCTCTATAAAGACGATTCCTACATGTCATTCCAGTTTCATTTATTTAGAAACAATCAAGTGAAGCTGTGCGCGACTTTCGAGTTCTGCAACGGCTGCTTCGACTTTTAAGCTTAACCAAGAGAAGGGACCGGTCAGGAGACAGTGGTGTGACGTCATACACCCGCCCTCGCATGCCTTAAGCGAGGACGGGGAGGGGAATCACCATTCCAATAAGTGATCAGTAGCGGAGCTTCTCCACACGGAAAATTAGATCAGGAGCCGAGCGAAGTGCAAGAGTGATGTAAAGGCCAATTAGAGTACGCAAGAGGGAAGTCCCGTTGACGCTAGCGGCCTGGAGAGTCACGTGCTACACTACTAGCAGACCGAAACACGTCGCGCATGTTCTAATTTGACGTAAACGTTATTGGTAATATTTTATAACACTGGAAGTCGTAAGATGGTGATAACACAACAAATGTATACAGCATAAAGCAACTTAGACGTGTGAGAAACATCTCTGTGCTAAAGAACAGGGGGTTTACGCATGCGCACAACACCGATTGTCTACCGGTCCTCCTATGTCACAAGCATTATCTTCACTGTCGTGTACAGCGGGTCCTTGATCTGGGCTGATGTGTCCTCGCAAAAGGAAGCCCATTTTCGACTGTTGAATCAACTGTTAAAATTTCATAAATTTCACTAAGATTCGGTATACTATACCTGAAGTCCAACGCACGTGAGTACTTCTTGTATTAAACATGGCAGACGTAATGTGCGAACAACTGAGATGTGGACAGTTCCAGCTAAATTCAACTTAAACATCCTGCAGTTTCGAACTTTGAAGGGTGTTAAGAACAAAACCACTGCAACGCGAAAAGTATCCCACAAACAGGCCTATAACTGCACTATGGAATAGGTACTATGGCTGTCAGACAGCGTAGACCTCGCCACAGACTGGTTATTCTTCGTTTTACTGATTGGACTCTCTGGTAGGGCCTGACAATCAGTTCTTATACATGGCGCATTCAGTTGTTTGCGGGGCGGTGAGGCCACCATCACAAGACATCTCGGGACATTGAGGACAAAAGCAGTCTCGTCCTAGGACAAAAAATCTGCATCGGGCATAAACTAGTTTTAGTTGCTTAACATTTAAACTGATGTAACCCTGCGAAAGAGAAATGAAAGATTTTCAAGCACAGTAATGCTCACGCTCGCACCTAAATGTCTATAAACGCAATAAAGAAACAAGAAACAGGTGCGATATAATGAAGGACAATAATGTCTAAACGTTGTATATATTCGAAATTTCGGAAAGTACCGATCGGTATGCACAGATCTGTGTGATCTTCTAATAATTCACATTCTTTCATATTAATTTTTTAACTGAAGATTTCTGTTTTATGGGTTGTTGCGCTATGCAGTAAGGCCGATGTTTACCAATCGCTCTGATGACGGAGGCAGTATGACCTCTGAAACGTTGGTTAACATCGACCAGACTACACAGCGCACCACCCCAGAAGACAGAAATCTTCATACTCATCGCCCTGATGATGGAAGGCAGTATGGCCTCTGAAACGTTGGTTAACATCGACCAGACTACACAGCGCACCACCCCAGAAGACAGAAATCTTCATCCTCCCCGCCGTGAAAGCCTCAAATCTTACGTAATTTTTAACTGTTTATGTTGCAGGCAGATGAAATTGTGGCTGAAATTCGCTGCCGTGTTTTTAGAACTCCGGCTTTCTATTCGGAGGTCCCGTGTTCAAATCTTTTCCCGGAGACCGGCTATCGTAACTGGGGTTTTACAGGTTTTAGTCAGTCTCTTCAGCTAAATGCTGCGATACTACCTGAAATCATTCTATGACAGCTTCCTTCCATTTTTTTCCAATTCATTAAACATTAATCATCCCATCATCCTATGTCTAATGTGTAGCGTCGTTGAATAAAACACACATAAATTAACAAGAACAGATCGACCTCAGAGCATCAGTGACATACGTGAATGTTAGAAGCTTGAGGTGAAGTTAGTCACCTCTTGCACTTAGAAGATGGCGGCAATCTTGAGCTGCAGCAGACACTGATTGGCTCTCATCAAATTAGAGCTCTCCACCCAGAAGCTATTGTATGGCAGCCATCTTAAAGCACCCACCCCCACAGCGATCTTCAACGGCGTGACAGACTGGTCTTTAGTACGGCGATAAAGATACAGGAGGGCTTTGCCCCAATGTGGCGTGGCTGATGAGGAAACCTGGAATATGAGCGGAATTTAATATCGCACTGCGTTGTGTGTGTGGTGTATGATAATGATGAATTAATAGAAGAGACGAACGTGTTCTTGTCGTAAGTTCGGCCTGCATAGGCCTAAATTTTAGAACTTCACTCGGCCCGTTCCGAGGAACATCAGGCCCTACCCGGCCCAATCCCAAAGATGTTCTTCAAATGTCACCCGTACGCCACCTGAGACCGACTTTCTTTTACACAAGCCCAAATAAACACTGGTCTATCTACATTTTTCTCTGACTATTGTAACATTAATACATAAATGACAGTAATCCTTTGGTTAATTAGGGCACTAAAAACATCCGAGGTTATTTTGGCGTTTGAGGAATGATACAAAAATTATTGGATGCCAAGTTTGTAAGGTGTTACCTCGAACTGTTTCTGGAAAGAGGCAGCTATGAAAAAGGATGTCGGTGAGATTTATTTCCGGAGTCCGATTGTGTTAAGAACATAACATGAACACAATTACAAATAAACATTTTTTTTTTGCGAAAAGAGAATGGCCCGAGAAAGCCTGAATGTTCGTTTCTACATTTGATTGCTATCATTTTAACCAGGCCCAGGCCCGTGCAAAACTCTAGTCTCAGTATGGAGTTCCGCCTGAAACCTCAACACAGAAGGTAATTTGTTTAACAGCGAACTGTTTCACGTGTGTGCGCGCTACAGACGATACAATAATGAATGAACTGTCAGACAAAAAGTGAAGTTACTGACAAGAAGAATCTAATACAGAACATGTAGGATTTGTGATTTCAGTCTTGAAGGTGAAGGCAGCATGTTCCTCCGAAACGAATATTATGGGTCTAGTACGAACACTAAAGCAGGTTCTAACAGCTCAGTTTCAAGTGTGCGTAGTTGATAAGATGAATTGACAGACTTGAGAAAATCGTGGCCTATTCTAAAGTAATAGGCTCATGATGAGAAAATCTCAGAATCTGAGCAGTGAGTTCAAATGGGCAAAGCCAGCCCTGTATTTAACGACTGTCCGCCGAGACATGGCACTGGTAAACAATACGTAATGGCGGAGCTGCCCGCCTCGATACTGTCTGAGTCGTTGGCCTGGAAAACGCTGTGTGATGACGAGCAAAGAAACGAATCGAAATTCGAAACGGATATCGCTCTCTCGCTCTCGTTCCGAGTACACACAGAGCCGCTCGCGGTAGAACATTCAAACTCGCTTCTGTTCGTAATCTGAAAACGTCTTCCACCACGAAAAGAAATCATTTGACCAAACACAATTCCCAGGCCTGCACAAATATTGGGCGCTAGGTCGCCAAGGTGCCTAAAATTTTCATGACAGCGCCCAGAATAATTTACATATTAAACCTTTGCTTATCATTACGTAATATTTCGCAAAAATTAGTTCAGATTCTTTCATGTAGGTGACAGATTCAGCGTGGAAAATAAATTTACATTAATGTTATTTCTATTTCTGATTTTATATACTTGCAAGCCTAAAATATTTAGGCATATATTATTCGCAGTGCAATTTTTAATTTAGCAATGTTTAATGCTGAAACAATACTACGGGCATAAATTGTTGGTAGGTCTACTTCTTACAGAGCAAATTTACCTTTAAGTCTTATTGTTGCAAAGGGCTAAAGTATACTTGGCGCTGTCTACAAATGACAATAAATTCATGGAAATTGTGGAAAAATGTATTCCATATATATTACAAGTTGTTTTTATATTTCGGCAGTTATATCTATGAAGTGGGTAAATATGGACTTACACGGTTTGTTTAATGGCGTGAACTGGAAACAGTGCTGGAGGAGGCAGCCTATTTTGAGGTACATCACACCACTTGCCTGAGGAAAACAACGAACTTCTCAATCAGGATAGCAATATCCTGGTCGAGTCCCCAACACGAGTCAGAAATTCTGACAATTAAGCCCAGACTTATATCCCGCCATGGTCGCTTACCCTGAGGATTAAATAATTTTGGTAAACAATATTTTTGAGTGTTGGTGAGAAACGTAAGACGGAAATCCGGCAATCCGGAAATCGGGTACATAATAATCTCTAAACTTTTTCTGGAGAACACATCTTTTTCTTTTAATATGGATTGGGCCTAACTATTTCAGAAATTAATAAGTTCAGAATGTAAGTATTAAAACGGCATCCAGTATATTAAATTTTGTTAAAATCTTTTACAGAATATTGGATGAAAGAAAGTACAGTGCCTATTGCAGAAGTAAGTGAAAGCAACTCTTTAGAAACTGCACTTGTTGTAAGGACATGGGAACTGCGGTTGAGGAAGAATGTCTCTGACACTTAACACATCTTCCATCTGGAAGGTACGTAGATGGAAGTTTGATGCTCCAACCATCGTTAATGTAAAGAGACCATTGAGCAAAACAAGAACGGATGCATATTTATCGCTGAAATGTACAAACACCAGAAGGAAATGGAACCGTATAACCAACCTCGGCGTGGAGATCTGGTAAATCGAATACAGAAACATACCGATACAAATTTCTCAAAGAAATACGTAATTTCTAAAGTTATTAAATTTATAATAAATCTCTCTGTAAGGGATATTCGTGATCTAAACAGAACTCTTTAGGTAAAATTCGTGTATTAAAAACCTCAACTTTTCTGATATACTGAAAATTAATGACTACGAAATCAAATAATTTTTGTACATGCTACTGGAAACTGCTAACCTACTCTAATATATGTGTTGTGGAATTTTATTCAAATACGACTCGGTCGCCAGAGCCTCTTTATAGACAAAAGCGTGTGGCGATGTTTTCTGTTTCATTACCTGACAAAGGACCAGAATAAGGCATTTTTGCTTCTCCTTTCTTTCAGAGAGGAAAATAGGTTTTCTTTTTTGATTCCATAATTATTAGCATACTACTTTCTGCAATCACAAACGACCAACGAACAATAGCGTGATCTTCATTTGTTTATAGTACGCAGTTAATTTACGTGTGATCGCTAGACGGCAGAGTGTGCTGGTCCATGTTTGTCGGCAACGGAGTGTAGGGACACTAATTGCCACCATCATCTCCTGACAGTTGAATATTGTTTTAGCGCCGGAGCCCCTGCAGGCAGCTATGTCGCCCCCTAATTACGACTAACTCGGTTTGCTGGGAGCTCTAGAAGAGTTATAATAGCATTACGTTGCCGGCGTCTTGCTGCTTCCGCTGACGAGCAGCGAGCTTCAGGGACCGAGCTACAGGACGGCCCGGAACAAGCAACACGCACTCAGAACATTGCGGGCTCAGAATGAATTTCTCCCGGAAGGAAAACTGATTCTTCCGTCCAATCTTTTCTCACCGAAAAACAGGCACATAATGTAGACGAAAACTTCGACATTTTGCAGACTTTTCTCCAGCTGTTGCTTCTAGAATTTAACACTTTCAGGACCACGTCTGTCGTTATCAGTAACCATGGACAGAGCGAATTTCCTCTCCCGTTTACACAAGAAATCACACTTGGGTTTAGGTTCTACTCGAAAGTTGATAATACACTAGATATTGTTGCTTGAAACCTTCAAAATCTATACAGGAAGAATAAATAGTAGATCTGCGCCATGTTGTCTAGTACGACAAGTAACTTTTGCGAGAATTTAGCCTAATATGATTTGAATGCCAAACAGTTAAAATTTGGTTTTATATTTTATCTGGTAAATTAAGTAATATGTTATTATTATTATTATTATTATTATTTAGACCTCATTTCTTATATTTACTTGCTGTGCTGACTGCATCTTATTTTGTGGTATTTAATTTTGTAAGTTTTTCTGTTTTTTTATTGTTTAATATTTTTATTTGGTATTATTAATTGAATTATATTACTTAGGTATCGTATTTAGCCCATTTAATTGTAAAATATTATACAATAAATGAATTGAATTATTATTATTATTATTAATATGGTACATTTATATAGTTAGTTTCATTTGTTTGTTTGTTTTTGTATTTGTAATATTTTACTTTTATTATTATTTAAATGAATTTAATTATTTATTATAACTTATCCTGTACTCTGGTTTAGTGCTTGGCTGTTATTGGCCTTATTTGGCTGTAGTCAAGCACTTAAATAAATGAATTGAATTTAATTATTGTTATTCAACAGCCTACGTTTCGGCGCTGTATATTACTTAAGGCTGATGTTATGCAGTTGACGAATGGAATTATGATATTGTAGTCTAATTATTAATCGTTAATTGGAGCAATGTTTGAGGATTTCGATGCAGAATAACCGTTCTGTTGAAGCCAGGTGGTAAAACAAACGAAATGAGACAAATGATTTTGATTATTTATTGCACGGCTGGTACTAATAAGTAACTAGAGATCTCTAATGTTTTCCCGCATTTGGAACTGGTAGCTAACTTCTTCGATTTTGAATCAGTTTTCCAGATTGTCGAAAACTGGTCCCGGTAACATGGTAATGAATGTGATAATTCAAATAAATAAAGTCTCATAGTTACTAAAGTACATAGACATATGTAGGAATATAGAAAAAGACCTGTATAGAATGAATACGCTGTGTATGTCAATGGGACTGTACTCATATAAACGTTGCTCTTAATACGAAACAGTATGTAGCACTGTGTGCGAGGAGATGGTTCTTGAGAGGTTAAAAGATAGGAAATGACAGCTATGTCAAGATTAAACTGGTCTATACAACGTTAGGTTATTCTAAATATATTAATATAAGTTGAAGACACATTCCTGAAAGGCGAGAAATTGTGGAGCTTTGCTACAGGATTTTGATATCAGAGGAACCCCAACAAATTGACAATCAAGGACAACACAGATTCGCTATTAAATTCTATAAAATTTATTAATGAACACATCAAATTGCTTATCATTGACGAATGCACAGCAGAGTCTAG
>NW_019059723.1:316878-327719 GCF_000696155.1 Zootermopsis nevadensis | reverse complement strand
ATTATTATTATTAATATGGTACATTTATATAGTTAGTTTCATTTGTTTGTTTGTTTTTGTATTTGTAATATTTTACTTTTATTATTATTTAAATGAATTTAATTATTTATTATAACTTATCCTGTACTCTGGTTTAGTGCTTGGCTGTTATTGGCCTTATTTGGCTGTAGTCAAGCACTTAAATAAATGAATTGAATTTAATTATTGTTATTCAACAGCCTACGTTTCGGCGCTGTATATTACTTAAGGCTGATGTTATGCAGTTGACGAATGGAATTATGATATTGTAGTCTAATTATTAATCGTTAATTGGAGCAATGTTTGAGGATTTCGATGCAGAATAACCGTTCTGTTGAAGCCAGGTGGTAAAACAAACGAAATGAGACAAATGATTTTGATTATTTATTGCACGGCTGGTACTAATAAGTAACTAGAGATCTCTAATGTTTTCCCGCATTAGAAACTGGTGGCTAACTTCTTCGATTTTGAATCAATTTTCCAGATTGTCGAAAACTGGTCCCGGTAACATGGTAATGAATGTGATAATTCAAATAAATAAAGTCTCATAGTTACTAAAGTACATAGACATATGTAGGAATATAGAAAAAGACCTGTATAGAATGAATACGCTGTGTATGTCAATGGGACTGTACTCATATAAACGTTGCTCTTAATACGAAACAGTATGTAGCACTGTGTGCGAGGAGATGGTTCTTGAGAGGTTAAAAGATAGGAAATGACAGCTATGTCAAGATTAAACTGGTCTATACAACGTTAGGTTATTCTAAATATATTAATATAAGTTGAAGACACATTCCTGAAAGGCGAGAAATTGTGGAGCTTTGCTACAGGATTTTGATATCAGAGGAACCCCAACAAATTGACAATCAAGGACAACACAGATTCGCTATTAAATTCTATAAAATTTATTAATGAACACATCAAATTGCTTATCATTGACGAATGCACAGCAGAGTCTAGATGTTAAGTTCACTTAATGTTCGGAAAGTCCTGAGACGGCTAAGCAAAGAGTCTTTAAGGTACTTTACTAAAGAATCAGAAGAACGAATGGCACAAGAATCATCATTCTGCGGCAAACAGCAGTTACAATGATGTGAAAATATACCACACTAAGGCAAAAAGAAAGGTCTAATACTGAAATTAATTCATTTAATTTATTTTTAATCAGCATGGTCCGTCTGGCGGCCTGCGAGCCACATTCGGAACGAGAATTTATTTCTTAATTTCATACCAGTTACTACAAGCTAATTTATTTTCTTTACTACATTGGACCTGAAAGAATAATTATTTATATCTCGTCTGCTGCTTTATATAAAAATGTCACTTATGCTACTGACTCAAATCCTACTGAAAAATGCTGGTTTCGCAGGTAAAAAATATGTTGTATATAAAATGTAAAATAATTTTTAACTCTATAACAATTTGTGTACACCTCAATACAATATATATTTGAGCACTGTCTATGTTCATTTGTTATCTCAGAATAAGTTCTAGTACTATTAAAATAAACTAAAATTAGCTATAGCGCCAGATGGTGTTTCTTGGAGCTTGGGGTCCAAAGAAAATACTTCTTAACCAAAAGGAAAAAATCCGGATCAAATAGTTACTCGACTGAAACATATTCAAGAGAGACTTAACAGGGCTTAAAAGGATAATTAACCTTATGTAATTGCACATTTTTGGGTACCGTGAAGCTATTAAAAAATGTGCTTAAACGAGGTAGGGGAGTGCCTGGAGAAGAGGGAGTGTTATTTGTGCACGGCTGTCTGATGGCACTCCATATCCGCAGCGTGTTGTGGTTTGGCTGCATGGGTTCTGTTAATTAGTTCAGACCGCACGCGTTCTGCTGCCGCATAAGAACAGTGGGCTGTTCCAACTGCAATAAGAACCTACGCGTCCTCTAATCGCCAGAAAACCGGGCTGGGCTGCATGTGACTCGTGCACCAGCTCAATTTTTTCCCTTTTCTTTCCAGTGCTCTCCAAAATATAATGGACGATGTAGTGGACACACAGACAGGCTGAGTGCTGAGGAAGGGCACCAAATGCCACAATGTCATCTCCAATCGTCACGGAACCGTAAACTGAAAACTGACCTCGCAAGACCGTCATGTTATCAAATCTAAAAGTTCGTGACGTTAGTGAGTCATTTGAATAAAAGAATTCTTGGATATTTTCCATTGTCTAAGAAATAATAAAATAGAAAAACGACGTTTCGGAGATGGGGCTCTATCTCCGTCTTCAGGTACCTACTCTGTTGGGCCCAATAGAGAGAGCTAATCCCTATCTCCGGTCCGATGGAAAATATCCAAGGAAATTTTTATTTAAACGTCATGTTATCATTTAACATTCTAAAATAATATTGGGGTCCTTACTGGCCGCGCGGTCTGAGGTGTGGGCTTGGTCGCTGGGACCGTGGGTTCGAATCCCACTCAAGCCATGGATGTTTGTCCTGTGTACAGGTAGAGGCCTTGCGACGGGCCGATCCCTCGTCCAAGGAGTCCTACCGAATGTCTATAGATCAAAGCCAACGAAACGTTGGGACTCGCAGTGCTCAGGCACTTGAAATAAGTAAAATAATAGTTGAAAACATTTTGAAGATCTATTACCACATAATAAATATTTAATCAGCGTACAACTGACACTAGCTCACTCCCATCTTAGACCTTCCTAGGCTGCCAAGTTGGTATTATGTGGAGCGACAAGATTAATGAATAGGATTTGAGGTTTTCACGGCGGTGAATCTGAACATGATTGTCTTCTTGGCTGTTGTGCCGTGTAGTCTGGTAGAAGTTTACCGACGTTCCAGAGGTCCTTGCTGCCTCCATCATCAGGGCGAGCATCGTAAACTTCTACAAGACTACACGGCGCATCAAACAAGAAGACAGCCATCTTCAAGTTAATTAAAAACAATAGTCGACAGCATCTTGTTCAGATTCATTCAAAATAATGTGAATTGGAAGATAGGTGCTAGCCATTATTCAGAAATATTAATTATAACAAAGTTACTTCTTAAAAGTAACACCCGCGAGATGTCCATCAAGACGGATTCACTCAATTTAGAACACTTTTACTTAAAATCGTATCTGAAACCTCATATTTTGAAGTGCTGCTATTTTTCCTGAAACAGCTGATAAATTTAGAATACATTATTATCAGTAATCTTATTGTTCTTCGCCTATTCTAAAATCTGGGATTCTTGTCAAAATTGTGTGACGTCCTTCCTGGCTTTATCTCGTATGAAGGCAGTGGGTTAATGTAAAACTGGATCGCACGAAGGAAAGTGCAATGACATGTTGGACGTTTTGGTGACAGTGCTGAACCTTTATGTTCCAGAACGGATTAGCCTATTATTTTGCAATTGTTATAAAACCACTGTATCGCTGTTAAAGAAGTTAGATTTTTGGTCTGTTGTCACACAAAGCAGAGCTCAAGCGGCAGTGACAATACTTTTTTATAAACTGATCACTGCTGTAGCGACGTTAGGAATCGTTTCCCTTTCAATTCGGCCCTCCCCTTCTTCCGGGGTTCCTCTCTGGCGAAGGGCGAGACGTCCTTAAAACAAATTTCAAGCGGCAGCAGGAAGAGTGTGTGTGTGGAGGATTCTGGTGGTTTCTGCACCTGTTTGCAGACCGTGCACAAGTGGGGGTCATCGTGCTGATACAGGTGCGGAGTCACCACCAAGGCCTGCTGGGTCGAGTTTCATAATGCATTGAGCACGGGAAACACATTAGGACTGTCGACTGTATCAAATATTATTCTGATATTTCGATGGCTTTTAAGACGATAAGAGATAGGATATGACATTTATGTCAAGATTAAACTACAGGACTTTTTTTCTAAATATATTTGTAGTGGTTGAAGACAAAATTATGTTATCATTCCGGGAGGGGATATTCCAATTGGAGGTCTCCAATCAAGAGTGGAGCTTTGCAATAGGCTTTTGCTGACATTTATGTTCAAACGAAGAATAGCAAAGTGACACCTGTTAAGAACAATTAGATACGCAGATAGCCAACTTTAAACAGAACAAATTATCGGTAGCTTACGTACAATCACCAGACTAACGAGTCAGGTTTCCTCTTGTAACCTTCACGTATTAAGCAATTTTATACAAGTTCCGACCTCAGATCTTCTTTCAATTCTCCCATTATTTTCATCTTACTCTTTGCCTTGTAGTACATTTAAAATTCCGAACTATCCTCACACATTCTCTCCACATGATCCATCCTTTACCAAACGTAATGGTTGCTTCAACTGTGTTATACAGAGGGAACACAAAGATCTGATCGCTTTAAAACATTCAATAACAAAAATAATAAATTAAATGCATACAGAAGTGGAACTTGATAATCCGTAAAGATATCTCCAAAATTATTTTGTAGTATGCTGGAGAAATGACGTAACTTCAGCGGTAGCCACTAGGAGTGCAGTAAAATGGCAACTCAACCCGCGAAAGCGAATTAAATTCGCATAGACGCATATGTTCATGCCCATGAAGGAAATCTGAAGCATTTGTCGTAACAAAAGCAACAAATAGGTTTAAGTCCTCCCTCAGTCAAACATTTCGCATGTCATGGCGGTGGAACAAGAAAAGCTTGAAATTTTTTCCTCTGTAACTTTTAACAGAAGCATTTCCAAATCCATGATCAACGAAACTTCCTGACTTATAATGACAGTCTGAAGCTTCCCTCTTTTGTGAAGCATAATTTAGAAACATCCTGTATATTAAACCAATATTTTACATTTTCTTGAATATGTTTGTTTCTATATTTCGTGCGGTTTATTTCTGAAAGATAAATGCAGATCTTTCGCTGTTCTCACGTTGTTGTTTTACAGTCTGTAACAGATTTATCTTAACAAAAATTCTATAATTTTTCGAAGATCAGTTTGCACAAACATAGTATTTCAGGACACCACATTAAGGAGCGCTAGTATTGCTTCAATATCACAAGTATGCACTGTCGCCATGTTGGTGTTATTTTGGTGGAAGGAAAGTAGGATGTGCAGGTGTGATTTTGACTCTAGTTGCACGACGTCAATACAACACATCGCCGATTATCCGGGGCCTGGGCACATATTGTAATCTTGCAAACAAGCCTTCACAGCTGCTGAGGCATTACTTTACTTTATAAAAAATGAATATGCCTTTTGTTTATGTTGACCTTTTACAAATACGTGCGTACACAAGAAAAATAAAAATAAACAAACAAAACAGGCCAAAGGAAAAATAAAAAATACGGTCTTTCTGATAAAATCATTTTGAAAAAGAACGTTTATAATTTTTCTATGTATGGATATGTATAAGTTCCTATTTTCGTTACATGGATGATGACATTTCTAATAAAATATATTTTGGATTAACCGTGATTCTAGATTATCCGGACCTGTTCTTCCCCCAATTGCCACTGATAATCGGCGCTCTGTTGTACCGAATTTTGTTAAAATACCTCAATTAACTCAAATGTACTAGTAGGTACAGATACACGGATGTGATGGTAATAAACGCCTGCCTTTTCAATAGAATAAGGATATTGGTAGTTAAAACAGTTATGACGCGTGTTGCGGAAGATATTTATACAGCTGAGGAAGGCCCATCGCTGGCCTATCTACCTCAAAATGCCTTTTACGAAATTCGATACAGCCTAAGTCATTTTGTACAGTTATGCCTATACATAAGTAGGCAAGCCTATAACAAATCTATTGGTCAAATTCGGCTTTATGTTTTTGTAAATTAATAATGTCGCCTAGTCCTTAGCTGGATACATAATGATCGTATAAGAATCATTAACAATTATTTGTGGCACACATAAAGATTATAACGTATGTTATAGGCCTACGTGTAGACCTATATTAAATTGAAATGCTTTATGTTTTGTTAGTTTTAACGAGTTTTGTGAATAGCAAAGTATTATTGCATCGTAATAATTCACTAGGCCTGTACCAGCACTGGGTCATATCCAATATAACTTGTCAGGGTGATTGATTGTCGTTATCTAGTGGTATAATGATCAAACGATGGAGAGAATCTTTAGCTGGGCGAGAATCGTGGTGCGGGTGGAATTATATACATACCTGTCTAATGGTAACTGTAATCGATAGGCGATATCGATACTCAATAAAGGGAAAACATTGCGAATATTTATTTGTCTGTGTGTGTACCTAATTACACCAAGAGATGAAACACTAAAGTACACTTATCGTATGCCTGTATGAATAAGTATTGCGTGAAAGGTAATTTGATATCTGTGTGTTTGTTTGCTTGCCCTTACCTATGGGCATTACTTAATTTCATAAACTTTCAGGAGATGGGAGTGTTCCTTGATATCTTATAGGAACAGAGGAAACAATCATTTGCTGAAAAATTAAATCTGTTGCAATCTGCAGAAAAACGTAGTTCGTAACACAGACAAATGCCAGGGTTAGAAGAGGACCATATGCGGAAGAAGGGATAAAACACGAGTACAAAAGTGGTAAAGGAGAGAAATAAGTAGCTGAGGGATGAAGATACGAAAGAAATTATTCCCGTTGAATTTTAACGGGCATTCCACAATAGTGTATGATTTCAGGTAAGCCTACTACGACAGCATTCTTCATCCAATTTTACCAATAGGTGTACACTAAGCCTATTTATGGTCCGTGATTGATACAGCGTCGTTAGATAACGTAAAAACCATCCATTACAAGCCATTTCTTGTGTCACAGATCCGAATGTTCTGTTGTGACACTCAAAATCAGTGTTCTCCAGACAAACTTGAAACTGTAATGAAATAGGGCGGGAAAATAAATTTATGTAGCTTACTTTTTATCTTCAAAGTTCACAAAGAATAAGAAGATAAGATACTAGAAGCGCCATGCACGGGCACAAATTCCCATCCCTAATCATGGCATTTCCATGTTGACTGAGCGAGTCGCTAAGGCCTCTCCTGTTGATCCACAGAACAACAAAGGATGATGGATTGGTTGCTCATAATTACCGATGAGGAGTAATTAGGCAGCTGAATATCGATTAGGCCTATCTCTCACATATGGTATGATATCAAAAACCTGGTGTTAAAGTCGCTCAACTCCGTGAATGTCCAATTACACTACTTTTTTTATTTTCGCTGCTTCTGTAAGTTCTGAATTTGAAGGATCGGGCGTCTTCAGCGAATCTGCATTGCCCACAGATTGACGCATGTTGGTATTACTAACCGTCTGCGTCCTGTTGACTTGTATTGTATGACAGCTGTATGTTGGACGTATTTCGCCGTCATCCTAGACTTTTAAGGGCGACGATAGGAGCCTGTTTTCACCGACAGATGTTTGTCTTTTTTAAAAAAACAACTCTGGTCGCACATAGCGAGAAAAATTACAACTCGTTGAATCAGTCTTCTTGAAAAGTCAATATCTACTTGCTTATATGATAAATAAATTTTCTGCTTTTACGGAAAAGCTCCACACTGAGACGCTTGAATCTAGTCCACACCCTAATTCACTGAGAAATGTTTCAATGTTGTCGCAAAACCCGCCCCTTCCCCTGCTACAGCGTCGAAGCCGCCCTGTGTTAGTCATCTGCAGCACAGGAATATTCTAGCAATGTCCGAATTACGTCAGGCGTCTGAAATTCCCTGTCAATATTTCCTGTATGGAATAAAACTATATCGAATCCCTTCCCTAAAAATAGAAGTCTGCGTATTGAAAACTAGATAACGAAAAATTGACGTAATCTAAAAACGCTAGGCCTATTTTTTGGAACATTCAAAACATCTAGCAGCATAATATCTCAACGGCAAATCCGGGAGGCACAATAAAACCACTTCCAGTGCAATGCAAACAGGGATACTGAGAAAAACCACGCATCATGTTCAGAGGTACAGTTCTTTTCTGGTCACCATCACTCCTTTATTCATATTATAAGCTGCAGTGGTAGTCCTAAATTTATTTACCACGTGCTTTAAATTTTAGTAACAGCGTTTTGCTTTCGCGTTTTTAAAAATATTTATTTCCTATAATTACACAGTTTTGAACAACTGTTTATTTACTGTTGGCTTATAAGGAGTTAAACCTAAAATTTTATTTTAATTTCTAGAGGGAACAACAACCCGAGTTGGTCAAATTCTCGAAAGAACTTTTTTCCTTGCATCTTTCTCTGGTTGAACGGACAGGCCTTCGTACAGAAGCCGGGACCAAAGCGTGCTTCTCGCCTACGTCAGTGGCTTCTTGGTAGAAGGACAGACGCATGTACTGTGTGAAAAAAGACATTATCGACATAGGAACTGAGACAGCGAGCTACAAAGTACTACCGCTAGGAAGGAATGTTTATATTATGGATAGTAGACCTACGAGCCTCCTTATCTGCCCTAGTGCCCCTCTGATCCCATGTATTTTACTTACGACGGACGTGGAACGCACAGATTTCTCATGACACAGTGCAGAACGTTCTGAATTTCATCCTATAAACTCTTAGTGCGCCGTATAAAAATATTTTAAAAACTTCGAAGAGAATATAGGTTTATACGTGTGTCAGTATATTTAAATTAGAAAGTTAATAACAATCTCTACAGACATTAGCAATGTTGACCCATTAAAACAAGCTTCTAATCGTAGATGATAAAAAAGGATTAAACATAAATGAACGGTAATCATTATAGGTAGGAAAAAGATAACACATGTATTACTTGCAAATGAATGTGTAATATTTTTAGAAATAGACGATGACTTATAAATAAATCTCAATTTACTTACTGTAATAGAGCTTTGACCTGAGCGCAGTCTTCAGATAGAATGGATGTGCAAGGCGTAAGGTTCAATATTGTTCTAGATAATAAACCAATAACACTAATCCGTTAATTCATATGCTTAAAAAACTTAATAATCCCAAGCTGCAAGAGAGACTTCAAAAATAATTTGCAAGACAACATTTTAGAACTGTAGGATTTGAGTGCAAAAATGACTGCTTTCTGGGCTGTAGTGCCATGTACTCTGATAGTAGTTTACCAGAGTTTCAGAGGTACTTGCTGCCTCCATCAACACGGCGATAGCAGAAAGGACCGCAAACAAAACATTACAAAGACCAATTGGGCAATTCTGTTTCAGAAAATAATAGCTGTTTACTCTGACAATCATACGAAACTCATAAATAAATTCAGATTTGATGTGTCTTGTTGGGATTCGCATATATCTCTCCAAGTGTTCATCAATAAATTTGATTTGACTTCCTTCGTTAAGTTAATCATTGCTATAAGCCTACGTGACAGTGCCAAATATTGACGTCATTACCTAAACTTAGTTTCTGATATCAAGAAGGATAATTATTTTTCATCTTATAAAGTGCCAACGTTACAAAAATGCAAGCTGGCATCACAGAACACATCTATGAGCCGCATGCAACTCGTAGGTTTAGAATTTCTGAGGACTTTTTTTTCTTCCAGAGGTGGCTTTTGTGGACACCTGACAGACTTCATGTGAGTGTAAAAATATAAATCTCAGTTAGTTACGTTATGTGATATATTAATTTTGAACAGCATACCGTGATGATAAAGAGGTACAGCATCTTACACATTTTCTGGCGAGTCGTCTTTGCTATTTGTACGTGACAGAGGTCCTACTATGTATCGTGCCCTCAGCAAATTGCACGCTTCAAGGTCAAAACAAAACGTACCACGTTACAACACGAGCAGCAGAGCCCAGGCGAGCGAAGACAGCTCAGAACTCGCAGCATAACAAACCTAACAAAGCTGTACTGCTGGCTTAGAGCCACATGTTAGAGCTACGTGTTTAAGATCAAGACAAACTGAATGGTTTTAATTGAATAAAAATTTTCTTGGATATTATCCATCGTCTAGTAAATATAAAACGTAAAACGACGTTTCGGAAATGGGACTCTATCTCCGTCTTCAGGTTCCTATACAGTTGGGCCCACTAGATAGAGCTAATCCCTATCTCCGGACCGGAGTGGGCCCAACTGTGTAGAAACCTGAAGAAGGAGATAGAGTCCCATCTCCGAAACGTCGTTTTACGTTTTATATTTACTAGACGATAGATAATATCCAAGAAAAATTTTATTCAATTGACTCTTCACTATCGTCAAGAAGTTTTAGATTTGATATGAATGGTTTTAGACGTATCTAAAAATAATAAAATATTTTCCAGGCTACTTATTATGTCCCGTTCTTCACAAATTATAGAAGGGTCTTCACTGTGTCGCACTGTCAGATCCTCTAATTCCCACAAAACTACTAGAGCTTTTTTTTCTAAATGTCAAGGCAGGCTGAGAATATGAGGAACTGTATACATAGGCCTATATCTGGCTGTGATGCAATTTGGTAAAGCGATCAAGCACAGTGAAAGTTTGCTTTTTAATTATGATAATCCCAGCAACAAGGTTGAAGTGCTCCAGTTTTGTAGTAAGCGGAACGTACTTATCAGTGCCAGGAACACGTCAATTACGTGTATATCATTGTAATTGATAGAGTCGTTTGTAGAGATAGCAAGAGAGATAGGTAATTGTTGATTAAGTGGCATGCTTATCACATATTTGTTACTTGGCTACACCCCATCGTGACAGGGCGTCATGTACACCCCTAGCAGTGACTGATCACTTTCAATAAAACAACGTAATTATGATAAAATACACAAAGTTTTTCTTGAGAATGCCTAATGCAGACATTTGGCGTCAATAGAGCCCTTCGATATGAGAAGGTCTAATTATCTGCCAGAAGAAGAGGCCTTCTTGGGAAACTAATAGTTGCAAAGATAGCCAAGAATTTTATGGCACTCGAAGGTTAATTAATAATGACTTAGTAAGAAGCAAACTTTGAGTATGATCATTTGTTATTCTG
>NW_019059723.1:301623-316734 GCF_000696155.1 Zootermopsis nevadensis | reverse complement strand
ACGGCGCCAAAACCAAGAAGAAAATCATCGTCCCCACAGCCAGGAAAACCTCGTACTTCATATTCTGTCTTCTGCACACAACTGATGTCAGAATCAAATGGAACAAATCCAGAATAGTTTCTTGAGATGTAAATTTTTATAAGAAATGTATATCTGCCTATCGAATTAAAGAATCTTGTATGTAAAATGACTGAAAGATTTTAATTAACTAACTCTTAGCTAGTAGGAGTGGTATCAGTGAACAGGATTCTTAATATATAAAACTATAAATGGTGTTTTAGATAATGATGCATTCTTTGAGCAATTACATTTTAATATCAGGAAAAGTAAACTACTTACTTGGCATCTCTTCTCTTATCACACTTTAATGTTCAAGATCTCGCCATTGCTTAGAATGCGTAACGCATGTAACAGTGTAGTAGTGAACTTGATTTCAGTCTGTCATTTGTTAAATATTTAAAGTCAATTACATTTTATTCCTTTTTGTAATTTAGCATTTTTATATTATTTTATATATAATATACTTAGAAGTATTTAATTTTTCTTTTGTTTTTCTGTTGTTCCACATTTGCAATTTCGTAATTTTGCTTTTTCACAACATTTTACACGCATTGCATTTAGAAGAAAGTATTTTTTATTTTATTTTCCTACTTTCGTAGAGAATACATGTTTTATATTTCGTAGTGTATGCCTCTTTAATTGTTGGAGAAAAATAAATTAATAAACAAACAAATAAACGAGAGGCCACCACTTGACCTTATCCTGGGTCAGATGAATCCAGTCAATCTCAAGCTAAATTTATTTAAGATACATTTTTGTATTATTATTTTCTCATTTACTCCTAGGTCTATCAAGTGGTCTCTTCTCTTTCACGTTTTCTGAATAAAATTTTGTAATCTATGCATTTATTATTTATAATCATACATTCACATGTCATTCTACTTGATCTTATTGTTCTAATAGGCTATTTGGTGTAGTATAACTACAAACTATAAATTTTCACATTAATATATGCACTTTTCTGTAGCTCTCTGAAACTTGCTGCATCTTATAATTAGCTCCAAATATTCGTCTGAACACTTCTGTTCTCACAAACTCTCAATCAATATTTTTCTCGTGGAATTAATCCCCCTGATGACTGAGGCAGTATGACCTCTGAAACGTTGGTAAACATCGACCAGATTACACAGCGCAACAACCCAGAAGACAGAAATCTTCATACTCATCCCCCTGATGACGGAGGCAGTATGACCTCAGAAACGTTGGTAAACATCGACCAGATTACACAGCGCAACAACCCAGAAGACAGAAATCTTCATACTCATCCCCCTGATGACGGAGGCAGTATGACCTCAGAAACGTTGGTAAACATCGACCAGATTACACAGCGCAACAACCCAGAAGACAGAAATCTTCATACTCATCCCCCTGATGACGGAGGCAGTATGACCTCAGAAACGTTGGTAAACATCGACCAGATTACACAGCGCAACAACCCAGAAGACAGAAATCTTCATACTCATCCCCCTGATGACGGAGGCAGTATGACCTCAGAAACGTTGGTAAACATCGACCAGATTACACAGCGCAACAACCCAGAAGACAGAAATCTTCATACTCATCCCCCTGATGACGGAGGCAGTATGACCTCAGAAACGTTGGTAAACATCGACCAGATTACACAGCGCAACAACCCAGAAGACAGAAATCTTCATACTCATCCCCCTGATGACGGAGGCAGTATGACCTCAGAAACGTTGGTAAACATCGACCAGATTACACAGCGCAACAACCCAGAAGACAGAAATCTTCATACTCATCCCCCTGATGACGGAGGCAGTATGACCTCAGAAACGTTGGTAAACATCGACCAGATTACACAGCGCAACAACCCAGAAGACAGAAATCTTCATACTCATCCCCCTGATGACGGAGGCAGTATGACCTCAGAAACGTTGGTAAACATCGACCAGATTACACAGCGCAACAACCCAGAAGACAGAAATCTTCATACTCATCCCCCTGATGACGGAGGCAGTATGACCTCAGAAACGTTGGTAAACATCGACCAGATTACACAGCGCAACAACCCAGAAGACAGAAATCTTCACACTCACTGCCGTGAAAATCTCAAAATCTTACAGAATTAAAACGTTTTACACCCCACACGCTTAGTCTCAATCTGAAATTTTTATTAAGCCCTTTGGACTTTGTAGCCCAGATTCTTCTCCCAGGCTTTGCCCCACGAGCCATCTCTCTCCGCCTTGGCAACTAGGCCTGGATACCCCTGTGCCTCCACCATCCTGGTTGCAACATTAGTGAAAGTGTGACCTAAGGTCATTGTTTTAGAACACATTCTTGTACATCAATGGCCTTACATGACATTAGTGCATCAATGGCCTGCAAGAAGAACACCTTCGGAATACCAATGTTGTTGTAAAGAAGACCTCACTGGTAGTCGGAATCAATTGAATGAGACTTTGGGATGTTACGCCGTGTAGTCTGGATCAGTTTTCGGAAGCTTTTTGTCTTATTTCACTTCGAATATTGTGAATTGATACTTGTATTCATACATAATAATATAAAAATTTAACTGATCAACATTTTAAGTACTTGATCGCTTTTAATGTTAAATGGGACGATGGGTTAACCTGTATATTATTTTGCACCCTTCTGTCATCCTAAAAGGATGACGTAAGCCGAATTCCAGGCAAGACTGGTGAACAGAGGCTCGTCTTGTAGCGAGATGTAACCAGGGGTGCAGTCTTAAGAGAGAATTGCCTGCACTGGCTGGCTCGCAGTTCGAGATTCAAAGATATAAGGCCGTTATCATTGTTACTTAATGATAGCTCTGCACTTTTAATGTATAATTTAACAAATAATAACCCACAAAGAAACAAACAAATTATACAGCAGAAGTTTAGGAGTTTTGATATATTTACCAGAATAAATAACTTCAGGTATTAAGTAGGATTTTAGGTTTTTATTTTGGTGAGTACTGAAGATGGCTGTCTTCTGGGTTGTAGCGTAGAAGTTTACCAACGAGACTACACGGCTCTACGACCGAGAGGACGGACATATTCGTAAATGATGTGCTCGTTACCTTGTATTTTAAAAGAGGGCTCGAAATCATTTTGTTCCCAACCTACGAAATCCCCTTTTCACTAGCATCTTTAAAGAAAGTACCAATGTGTTGCCCTGGGCAACCCTGGATTGACTACAATTCTGGGTGTAACCGCCTGTCCGTAAAAAGTGTCATTTTGAATCTCAGTTTACTGTATTTTATTTTGAAAGCGAATACAGATAAACGCCAACAAATGTAGACCTATACAGTAGGAAAAACAGCTGTTAACTATAAAAAAAAAGGTGTGTTGGGTAGTCAAATACTAGGCATGTAGGAGAATGGAGAACAAGACTGAGGGACTCGTAATCCACTGTAATAAAAAAGTTAAAGCGAAATATCCAAGACGTTTTTGCATTGAAGCTATTTGTAAAATATAAGTAGATCACGTGTTACCACGGATTTGCGAATCTTAAGTTTGGGAACTGATATTTTTATTTATGGTTAATTTAACGATGCTGATAGTAGCTTAAACTATAGTCCTAAGATTATTATAGAGTAAAATTATAAGTTGTTATTAAATAAACATTTAAATGATAATTGGAAAGGACAAAAGGGCATAAAATGAAACGTTGTGGCCTAATTTAAGGTATTATTCCGGAATTTTCCTGGAGATATTTTGGAAAAATACGAAAATTTTCAGTCAGGACAGCTGGCCTCCGGGCCGAGAGTTGAACCCGGGACCTAACAAATAAGAAACAAGTGTGGATAAGGAAGGAGAATCCTTTCAGATGGACAATATCGAGATGCGAAGAAACTGAATAACACTCAAGGACAGCCGACAAGGAGTGGTCTTCCAACTTTGGGGTTAGGCGGGGGGGCTAACAACTTCTCGTCGTAAAGAACCGTCCTAGTACGAAACTGTACAGAGGGCCAATGTCTATGGCGGGCTGTTGTAGACACGATAATAAAACTTTGGGTTCTGTAAAGGGCGGGTAATTTGACTATCTGTACGACTATTAGTTTTCTCAGGAAGGGTTTTACTGTATTGAGTTAGTTAATTAGTTAGTTATTTGCAAACCGAAGAACATGTATGCAAATTTGTAATTCGTTCCAAGTGAAAATGGCAGAACTTGGTGCTATAATGACATCGTTCGAGGTTCCAGCATCGCGTTCTGTTTTACTTCTGTGATTTGGTCGCCCTGTTGCATGATCCAGATTAGTGGTTTGTGAAGACGAGTGTACGATGTAGTGAATCTTGTTCGCCTTGTCTTGCCACAGATAAGATAGCGACACAACAGAATATCAGTCATCTGCTTGTTGCAACAACACACTGCAAACACTCTCCCGTGTTCACTCCGATGAGAAAAAGAAGAAACTGTTCTCACGTGGCCTTGTTGCATCCGTCTATCTATCATGCTCGAAACGTAGCCATTTTAAATTTTAACCACGTTGTCTCAAGTACATGGATTATTCAGTGATTAATGCGAAGGAAACCCAATCTCGACTGATAAATACGTAAGGACACGGCATTAGTTTGGAACTTCAAAATAAAAGTACGAAAATATTTCAGTCGTAATGTTGAATAATTTGAGCGCAATTCTACCTGGAATCTCACGAATACAAGTTAAAGAGTGTTACTACCGTACCAACTGTTCAAATTTGCCTTTTACACTGAAGTCTGTATGCTCTTGATGATAGTGCATTATAACGCGTAAAATTGTTTTCGACTCTCCCATCTTCAGTGTTCGATATTTTTCACCTGCGGCACACCCTAATTTATGATAGACACATGACGGCACACCACAGAATTTTGCCTTACGAAAAGAGGGGTACGAACTGTACATGGCCTTAAATACTTCATCTGTAAGAATGTATGCATATGATAACACACCATAACACATGTTGAATTAACTATCGATTACGAAACAGTGTGTGTGTATTACAAACTCTAATTACAAAAGTTAAGATATTGATTTTTCCTAACGTCAACGTGCGAGTATGCAATTTCTTATAAAAATTCGCTGCACGCCGGTTAAGGGACACAGGTCTAGATTAAAAAGAATATATAAACATAGAACGACAACGTTTCGGAAGCTGAATTATGCTTCAACCTTCAGTTGAATAAGGGGAATTGGAAGAAGACAGTGAACCTATCTGTTGCTCCCCCTTATTGAGCTAGCCTCAGACTGAGCTCAACCAGGTGGCTTATCTGACACACTTTCGGATATTAAACAATGAATATGAGGCCTGAATTTGGCCCTTGTGAAAATATTTAGTAAAATACAAGCTAGCCTTTAAAAGGAGACTGGGAAATGCCTTGAAATGAAAAGATTAAAGTAGGCGACTCTTCGTAAACTCCTGGTTTAGTTACTGTGCTACATGCACGGTCTAGCTTTCTCTAATTTTATGACAGCGACAATAAATTTCGGACTGACAATTATGTGTTTCTCTACGGCACAGTGGAATCTAGCCTGGCAGATGGCTATGAGTCACCGGATCGACAACGCGGTTCTGTTTGGACAGTGGAATCCGCTCCGACCCTCTCGTGGAGAAGCGCGCGTTTTCCACGTGTTGTGTCTACGACGAATTTTATAATTTGAACTCTTCGCTAAATGTTAAATGTTTTTAGTGATATCAAATCTAGAGATAAAACTGGTGGGATGTAACACAGACACACAAACGTTTGTTCAAAGAAAGGCAATATTACAATGGAGCTTAGAAGTACAAGATATTTGTGCAGGACGGGTTTCATCTGAGTGTGAATAAGTTCCAGTGGCGGACTCCTTTGAGCAAGATAATGAGCCCACGGGTTGCATAAGAGACAGGGAATTTTTTAATTGGCTGTGAAAGTATTAGTTTTTGAAGAAGGCGTCTGTCCCATGAAGTTAGTTAGATAACCACCTATAATCTATAAGTGATTAAAAGAATGCCACTATTTACAGCTCAGGAAATTACATCAAACAATCGAAGGTTTAAAATAATGCAATCACGTAATCATAGTTGAATTTGAGATATGAATATGAAATAGTGGGCTAAAACTAAATGATTTTCTAACAGATGCCATAAATAGGTTAACTTATAAAATACTACATGCCCCATGGAGCTGAGTCCATCTTGAGAAACCAAGTCACTCAGCCATTCAAGAAATTCTTAGCATTTTATGGAACCCGAAGGTCCATTAGCATGTTCACAAAAATCCGCCATTGGTCCCTGTCCTTAGTCAGATGGATGCAGTCTATACCACTCAATTCTATTTCTTTAAGATCGGCTTTAATATTATCCTCCCATCTACGTTTGGGTCTTCCTAGTGGTCTCTTTCCTTCTGATTTGCCCACCAAAACCCTGAATGCATTCCTGTTCTTTCAAAATTGCGACCCCTCGCCCTGACGATGGAGGCAGCAAGGACCTCTGAAACGTCGGTAAACTTCTGCCAGACTACACGACACTACAACTGCCGACGCTACAACCCAAAAGACAGTCATTTCCAAAATGAGGTTATTTGTAACACTTCTTGTAAACTGATGCAAGTGAAAGGAAACATTTTGTTTTGTACTGTACAGAAATCTTCGAACTTCCTGTATTAGTGACAATGAAATTACCTTGATTCGCTTTCTGCGTGTTACTTCGTGCAAACAACGAATATGAACTGGACCAATAACCACATTTTAATTAGAATTTTACAAGATGTTTGGAAATTATTATGGATGAAGTTATCTGTTTTTACCTGCAGTATAATACACCGGCTTACAGAAATAAAACAATGGGTAATCGAGCTGAGATTTTAAATAGGCAGGTAACCAGATAACGTTTCAGTTTGTCTGTTTGCATCAAAAAGCTGTTTCGACCCTGCTAATACTATAATAGTGTGATTTCTACAATTTGCAAATCCCCTTCTGAAGTCGATTTACGGCCCCTATTAGCAGCGACAACACTTCGGGACGCTTACGTCTACTTCAGCGTTTACTGTTAACTTTCCGGGTCCCTCCTCTCACCAGGACAGCGACACGTCCCCAAGACAGAACACGGTCACCCTGATGACGGAGGCAATGTTCATCTCTGACACGTCCGTCAATTTCTATCAGATTACACTATTCGAAATTCCACAAGACAGCCATATTCAAGTTTTAAGACAGCATTGATTTGTTTAACGAGATTTATTCAACTAAAATGGATATTTGAAAGCTAAATTGAAAGGGATTGGGAAGGAAGTGGCCCTGGCTTTTACGTTAGGTTGACAGTCCGTTTACATAACAATTTCTTTTGTTATAGTTTCAATGTTTCTTAAGAATCCATTACATGTTTAATTAAGTAATTAATCTTTTATTGGTAATCGTCTGGTGGTTCTGTTTAAGTGTTCTAAAAAAATATATATTGCTGCCCTGGCCTATTTTACGGCGGTCTCTGCCATATCGGCATTTCGCTAATGCTTTTAAGGGAACTCTCAAAAATGTAACAAGGTTAGATGTTTTCAGCACTGAGCTTCGAACTGGGACGTTTGGGAAATTTGGGTTTGAGCGTGTAGCTAGAGTCATGTCTGGAGGGGTCCGGGTAGTCTGTGTGAGCCCTTCTTTAAGATTTATACAGAGGGAGAAAAATTCGAAGTCATTAACTTGTAAGTTTAATATTACTGACGCAAAACTGTATATTTATTATTTATTATTCTTACATCTGCTCTGGGATTCAAATGGAATTTTATACTTAATGCTATATGTTTCATGTTTATATTTCTTGGGCACTTGAGGTGACGCTACATTGTAATCGCCCGGGGCGATGGTACTGCTCGCCCAGCTATTAGGGCGGCCTGTTTGCGGGCTGAAGTGTCGGTTACAGGCCTACTTAACTGATATCAATGAAAACTGAATTTGTCTTGTAAAATTTAAAGCGATAACACATTTAACCAAAATTCGCTGAATAGGCTAATTTAATTTTGAAAACAAAGTATGATAAGAGGCGGACGGACGGACGGACATTCTTTTTCCAGTGTTTGTTTAAGTAGACTTCGTGAAGAAAGAATACGATAGGCTAAACTAATTTGCAACTAAAATTATTGAATAAATTTAGACCTAGACATAACTGGTTTAATTTAAAATCACAATTAATCTATATCTTTTATCTTCTCTTCCACATTTTATCTGATTTTCTCTGTCTCTTTCTTCAGTCACCCATCCTTTTATTCGTCTCTCACATTTTCCTGTTCGTACTTCCCGCTTCTATCTGCCCTTCTCCCTCCATCGTTTAGTTCTCCTCTGCGTTAATCTTTACCTCGTTCGTCCATTTCATGTCATAATTGTTTAACCTCCACTTATTTATCTGTGTGTTCGTTCTCTGCCGATCACAAGAATTGGAAAGACGAGATTTTTCCAAACAAATCTTAGTTGGCTTGTTCACTTTCAGTTCGTAGCTCGCAGCAGAAATTCCTCGTAAGTTCATTTTACCATATTCACAGTCTACCATCTGTCATTAAGCTAAGCAAGATAAAATCCAGTCCACATGATTACCCCACATTTCTCGTATATTTATTTTAATATTATCTTCCCGTCTATTAATCTGCATTTCGCGTGTCTTAAAGCTTGTAGTCTTGAACTAAAATGCAAGCGAAATAGAAGGAATAATGTGATAAAATTTCTAAGCACAGTTCCGGTATTACTACGTCCAAACAAATATATCTGTGGAATTTGTTAATGAAACACCAAACTAATTACTTTTCAGAAAAAATTAGTGAATAATGGTGAATAGGATGGAAGAATTCAGTACCGTGGAATTTGTGGGACATTGTTTCATATGTAAAAAATTATGTTGAGCGAAATTGTACTAAGTAGGATTTGAAGTTTTCACGGAGTTGAGTCTGAAGATGGCAGTCTTCTGGGTTGTAGCGCCGTGTAGTCTGGTAGAAGTTAGACACATTTTCAATAAAAATTATTTACACACATAAACATTATTCTCGAATATATTTTTATATTTAGTTTTCGCTTTACACGACATTCCTATGTGAAATACTTTTTTCCATTGTACATTCTTTGTTTGAGGATTTTATAACCGCAGAATCAAGAATGTTAACAGATGATCTATAACGTGGCACTTTACCCTACTAGTAACCTAAGTGCGTCTGTCAATAGTACCAACTCCCTGATCTCTGGCTTTGTACAAGCTACCATCTTATCACAACGTCAACCATTTGTCCCTAAATGTGTCAGTAATGGAAACAATTTCCTGGCATTAAAAAAACAACAGCCTCCAAGAGCATATCGTGGACTGTTAGTAGCATAATGTGTGGGCGGGGAGATTGAAGGAACATCAACCAATGAGAAGTGAGAGGTCGGACTAGGACTACCAATCAGATATTGTAGTGTAATGTTTCTGGCCGGGGGCAGGTTCAGCGCGAGGCTTAGACCGCGGGATGTGTTGCCTTGTATTAGAACGTCAGACAGATAAGTGCGAACATAGGTAGCGTGCGTCTCGTTGCCAGGTTCGAGACCAGCTCACGTAATTCACTGAGTAAGGTATGTGTCTTGATCTACAGACCAGTTTAACGTCGTTTAAAAGTTCTGTGACGTGGGGGAAAATCTCCCAGTTCTGATTTTATGGGTCCATCGCTCATCAGCAGTTGGAACACGCATCGATTACAGCAAACGGTTCTTTTGTGCCCTTCGTAACATGAACAGTTTAAAGAATTTTCTTGTCGCATGGCATTAGCCAGAGGGTGTACTCTTAGGACGAAAATAGTTTGAAAATTACATAAACTTTTGCTAAAATGGCTGCTACGACGACATTAGAGGCGAGCAGTGCTAACAATAACAATACCAACAGTGGTGCCACACTGAAGAAGTCGTTCTGTATCGAGGCCCTGTTAGCACGGAGCGAAGATCCGGAGGACGGTCCTGTGAGTCGCAGCGCTTCGCCCCGGACTCCGTCGCCGCAATCGCCCGGGACGTCCGTCCACAGCGTCAGTCCGCCCATCTCGCCCGGCTCAGAAGACGTCTCCTTGCCTGTCGACAGCTATTCCGGAGTGCCGGGTTCGAGTCCACACCTGATACCAAGACCCGGACTGCTCGCCAACCCCACGACCCCGTCGTCGGCAGTAGCTGCGGCCTTGTTCGCCGTAAATCACCACCAGAATCATCTGAATCATCATGCTGTTTATGGCTTCCCTAATCACCATCACCATCATCTTTTGACGGGAGGTTCAGCCTTCCATCCGTTGGATGGGGCAACGGGTGGTGTGAAGGGTGGAGGCGGTGCGCCCGGAGGCGGGGCGGGGCCTACGGGGAACCAGCAACACCTCCAGCACATGCAGCTGGAGTGGCTGGCTAGGACCGGCATGTTCTACCCCCGTCTGCCGGATCTCACAGGTCAGTAACTCAGACTTCGAAAGATCACGTCACAAGGAACTTGGCCCTACAACGAGCTCCAACATCGTGACGGTTCTCTGCATAAAACTACTTCCACTGCTCGAAAATTTTGACTGAAATGACAACTGGTTCTAAAATAAAGAGCCCAATTATTTAGTCATGATAACGCTCCGTCTTATCTCTCCATTTTGCTACTGCAGTATCGAAAGGCTTGTAAAGCGACAAGAAAGGGCGAAGCTGTGCTTTTTAGTGAAGATAAAATGGCGAAGTTATTCCTGCCCTTAATTAAACATCGCGTTTTAACGACGCATTGGGGGTGGTTGGTACCAGATCCCAGCCGCATCGCTCCCAGGGAGATTCTGACACCTGCTGGATGGACCCCAGAGTATGTCTAGACGCGGGAATCGAACACCGTCTGACCAGCCCCTGGCCAGTCGCCGTAGGCTTACTAACTTGGCTACTCCTAAGACATCTCTTCGGCGATTAAGGTGTCGGCGAAAATTGGAAGATAAGAGAATTAAGATTGATGTGTGGGGGTGTGGACTGGACTTATCTGGCTCAGGATAGGTTACAAAATGAGGCAGTCGTGATCTATTTCAAGGCACTGTTCAATAATTCATTTGGAGAAACTGAGAAAAAACACGAGAAACTTCAGTCAAGATGGGCACTCAGGACTATACCACAAATGCAGTCACAACTGAAACAGCCTCTCTGCTGGCACGATATTCGCATGCAGACGTTAAGTTATCGATTTTAAATATCGATCACCTGCTGTTTCTAGACAGAATCGCGTCGCTATTGAAACGGGGTAAGATATTAAACTCCTCGGTCCAATATTTTGCTTTTCGTTATATTACTAATGAGGCATGAACACAAACGTTTGAAATATTTCAACTCGTTTACGCTGAAGTCTGTCTTAGTAGCGCTGAAGGATTAAAATCGATTAGCTACATGATAAACCTGGTACTCAGCGATTCTGTTCACAATCAGTTTTCTCTACTTCAAAATATCAGATGAAAAAGCTGTTCCACCTTGAAGAGTCAAGCATTATTTACATACACATAGGAGTATACTCGAAAACGCCAGTGCTTAATTTGTTGCAAATATTCAGATTTCCAAAATGTAACAATTAAGCCATCGCCTGTCTAGAAGAATGTTACCACAATAAAATGGACTACAGAAAATATTCTGCATGCAGAAATATTAAGAATACAGCATTATTAATTTCGTAGAATGATGCCCTAAATTGTATTCTGTTAATGCAGGGAATATTTAATGGATCTTTGAGGTAGGCCATAATTTGTAAGAGGGCATCAACACGCAAAATACAAAATAATCCTACTCTTAACATTGACTATTCTTTCCATTATTTAATAATACAATGCAAATGTTATAGGTAAGCTGATAGATTACTGCGACATGTTTCTGCCTTTTTCGGCCATCCTCAGGTACTAACTTGAGTCTTAACTGTTACAAGTAACGTGCAAAAATTATGTCAATTCTAAAAACCTTAAATACTTAAAAAATAACTATAAAATGATACATGAAAATGCAGATTTAAAAGTAATTTACTTCCTTATTGGTAAGCTCCAGTGCCTGTTAGTTGTAGTATTTAAGTTAAGGTTTAACTAAATAAATAATAACACAAAATCACAAAATCATGTTAAGCACGACGTACATACAGAACAACTTCGAATACGATATTAAAAATACAATAAATCTAGAAGAAAACATCATTTGAAATCTGATAAACATCTAATGTAAATCGAACATTTCGATAGAGAGCATCATTTGATATATTTTAAATATTTAAATGTTAATTATGGTAATATTTTAATAGGAATTTTATTGTCATTAGACTGACAAGATTTAAACAAATATGTATTTATCACAATATGACGCAACTTTATCATCTCGTTAAGGTTTAAGTTGTTACGTGAGGATGGCTGTAGAAGGTCGAAACATGTAATAATCTATCTACCTATATAATGGGCATTGTAATACTAATTAATTAAAGGAATAATAAGTATCAAGAATGTGGCGATAAAGACGCGTGTTGACTGAACAAAACATTGTAACGTTTTAGTTCCTAGCTGCTTTAATTGTGTTTAACATCCGTGTTTGTGTTACATTTCAAATTCTTACGACGGTGATTCTAAAGATGGCTGTCCTCTGGGTTGTTGCGCCGTGTAGTCTAGTATAAGTTTACCGACGATCAGTCCCCCTGATGATGGAGGCAGCAAGGACCTCTGAAATATTGGAGAACATCTACCAGAATACACGGCGCAACAACCCAGAAGATAGCCATCTGAATCTGTAATTTTTCATAAATAAAATTTGGCGTCACTATCATCATATTATCACATAACAGAACAAAGTGCGCACACTGTTTTTATAAACGAGGCATTAGCGATCGAGTTATGTCTGTGTGTCTTTAACAGTGAAATGATATCAGGCTCCAGTCATATATACGGATTTAAATTATTTAATTTTCCATCAGTCTTTAGCTACACCTGTGTCAACTTTAGCTTCATAAATAAATCAATGACAGGGAAAAGTGAACGAGACGTTTCCAGGATCTGACTTACGTCGTATGCCCATGTTTCGTTTGCTTGTTTGACTTGTCGTAACTGCCCCTGTCTTTTGACAAATATAAAATCACTGGGTCCAAGATAGGCCACGTTGTACCCTTATTATTGTACAGAACGTCTAGAAAACTTTTCACGAAATGACCAATGTCTTTCCGACTGCCTGTCTATTCTGTTTTGGATTTACGTGTTTAAACAGAGCCTAATCGATATGGCTATTTTATATAATCGACATAATGAAAATACCACTGAAAGGAGATGGGAGACTAAACCAGTGGCTTCATAGCCGGGACTTGAATCCCGGCAGGTAGAATTTTTCTTTTCTCCAGAAGGCCAGGACTGGCTCTGGGGTTCACCTAGCCTCCTATCCAATAGGTACCGGGGTCCTTTCCCGGTGGTAAAGCGCGGTCGGGGCTTCATGCTGACCTCTGGGTCCTTTCCCGGTGGTAAAGCGCGGTCAGGGCTTCATGCTGACCTCTGACCCCCATCTAGTGCCGAGGTCAATAATGAGTAGGAGCTATACCTTCTCTCCCCCCAAGCGACCTACATGGCGTGTAGCGGACTGCTTTATTATTTTATTATTTATTTATTATGAAAGGAAGTGGTCGCGACCTAATTTAAGGTGCTATCTCGGAATGTGCCTGGAGGGACGAATTAAAACCAGGAAGAGCTTCAGGAAGAATTACCGGTCTCTGGACCGAAATTTGAAAAATGGGACCAAGAATCCACGACATCCCGGCGGTTAAAAACATTCAAATTAAAATTACGAAGCACTGGTTAAAGAAACGACAAGTAATTAATTTTCGCTTGTCGGTTCAGCGGTAGATGCGCACAGAACTGCGACTCTACCACAGATGTTCAGTCTCGCAAGAAGGCGTGTAGCTCCTTCCTTATTCTTTCCAGTTCACTGATCAATTTTTTACAGTAGACGATTGTCGCAGATTCGCTCTACAAGCAGGTTCTCACCGCAAACACATTCAACCTAACCTAAGAGGAGGCCTTAGTTTTTCTGATCTGCCCGAGATTGTAATTTTATCTTCAAAAACATATTTGCACTCTCATTAAACATCGCATGCTGTGGTCGAGTGGTTAGCACTCCTGCTTTGTATTCGGGACGTTCCGGGTTCGAATCTCAGCTCAAAGAGGGTCTATTCTGACTTAACTTACTATACTGAGTTCGATTAGGAAACTGCTTCTATTTTGTCTTAAAACAGACCTTCCATGACCTTCTTTAAGTAGCCTAATGACAATCAATCAGAATCAATAAGAGCACAAAATTCTCGTTTTGATAACTAGACGCAACTTCAACGCCAGGTTGAAGAAATTTCGAAATGTACATGTAGGCCTATATTATAGACGTATTTATACAAACGTTTTATCAACTCATTCGGCCATCTGCATGTTCATAATGGGAGTATTTTGCAATTAAAATCTGTGTTAGGTGGGCCCAATTGTACTTTCGGGCAGCCCAAATCTAATTTAAAATATTTTTGTGTTGTTGTTCTGCGTTTTGGAACCATGTAGACTCGCAGGTACATGACAACGTTTCGGAGAAACATACTATGTACAGCTTCAAGGATAAGACGTTGGCATATATCTACGAGTGTATAAGGAGTTAAGATCCAGAATAACGTCATCATCGCTATGGAAATCTCGGATCTTATATTGTCATTTTTTTCAACATATTTCCCTATCATAATTTCAAACACAATAATAAATACAGACTGCATAGGCCTATAAATAAATTAACAAATAAATAAACAATAAACAAATATCGTAAGAAGGTGAATTCGCGGTTTTACGAAATTCATCAGTCAAAATTCGTAACTAGTTTTAACCTATAAATGTACCATTGTTTGAAAATAACATCGGGGAAACAAATAAGCTACTTTTCCAGTGCAGTGACTGTGAACGTGTATTCGGAACTGAAGATGGACACGTTGGACAGAAACATGTAGTTCAATTGAATAAACTGTGGACTCAAGTGACTGACAAGAACCAACAAATATCTGCAGAATTTCAACAAAGTTTTCAAATAATTCTTGATTGCAAAATATTAAACTGCAGGAATACTTTAGAATAATAGCTAAATGTTGTCTCCGCCGCTGAA
>NW_019059723.1:282519-299374 GCF_000696155.1 Zootermopsis nevadensis | reverse complement strand
TTTTCATTGAAATCAGTACAAACCAACCTCATCACACTTCGTATACTATACATAGAAGCTTTAAAATAAAATAAAAGCAATGCGACTTCTGATATTGCAGCAACACCAGATTCCTGAACGATGTATGACAACAGATACTTAAATCTAAATTAATTTATTATCGTAGATATACAACGACAAAACGTAGGTGTCAGCATTTACCTTGAGCCAAATAAAATAGGCCCAATTCTTTCTGAGTATTGTAGCTAAGCCAGTGGAATTTAATATGATGACTGCCCATAAACATACAGGCCTATATAACATTTATAAAGGTAAAATGTGACATTTTCCTTGTGTTTAAAAACACCACACCGTAAAGACGTACTGAAGAATGGAAGTAATGCTCTATACATTCTTAACCTCGACACAATATGGAGATAATATTTCATACATGTCCTCATTGCTTAGCGTTTGTTCATGCTTGTGTTAGGTAAGAATAATATATTTAATCTCTTTTATTTTCATAGTTCTATTGCCGTTAGCCTTTATGCTTGTTCCGTGGAAGGTGAATTTTTTTTCGTAGGATCTATTTTACGGGAACACTGCCTTTGTTTTCAGAAAAGTTTTACCATTATATATTAATGTGCTTTACTCCCATATATCGGAGTGCTTTACGTCCGTGTTTTAGAGGTTGCGGGGGGAGCAGTCGGGTCTCGATCCCCGCTAATGAGTATTCTGTGGCACGTCCAGAGCGCGCGGAGCCATTATGCCGCCATCACCATGTTTATAAGACAAACACGGCGTGTGTCAACACCGACTAAGTACGTGTGTTTTCTACCTGCTGTTAAGGTCCACGGAATAATATTTGGATAATGGAGGTGTGGTCCTTATATGACTCCCTGAATTACCTCTGCTCAAACAAGTGCGTTTTTTATTCAGATGTTTTAATTGGTTGGTGGCTTGCATATTAACACATACAAGTATTTAAAGTTGTTCAGCAATTAGGCTGGTGTTCGCCACAGGGTGATTCGAAATAGTGTTTACGTCGTGTTGGACAGTGGTAGCTTGGATCTGTCCTAGTGACTAGGTGCCACGTCTTTGATGATCGCTAGTTCATATCCCGATATGATCACACTTCATTGACAAAGTAACATATGTAGATTTCTTGATTTCTTTTATTCTACATTCCCAATCAAATGTTCATTTATTTTATATACTGCTTATCACGAGATCCATCATAAATAGCTACATCTTTGGGTGTAATGGATAAATAACTTACAGTTACTTACTCCATGGATCAGAATCTATAGCCATAAAGCTGGTTAAGAAATGTTCCTTCTTTTATACAACACGAAAGTTTATTACCATATTTTCAAATTATGCCACTAGTGGCTCCCTTGATGCCGATGAATAAAGTCCAGACCCTCATGCTCATTTCAATATTATCCTCAGGTGAGAAACCAAGTTTCACACCCCTACAAAACTACAGATAAAATCGTGATTTTATAAATCTTAATGTTCACATGTTCGATAAAAGTAAATAGGTTTGTATAAAATATATAACCGAACATCAGGGGCGAGTGGTTAGCATTTCTTAGGAGGATCGGGTTCGAATCTCGGGCCAGGTACCGCCTATCTCATGGTTTTCCACAAAGGTACTCTAGGTAAATGCCAGGATAGTAGCTTAAATTAGGCCACGACCGCTTTCTTCCACATCCTTCCAAATTTATAATTCAATAAATCTAAAATGCAACACTAAACATGTGAGTCATTCACACCCTCGTTACATTTATAGCTACCTGTGTGTGTTTAAGAATAAGAAATTGACCCTATAAATGTGTTCTCTTTTAGACAATAATTTGTTTGTCGGTCATTTCTCTATCAATCTGTTAATTCCTGTCGTAATTTAGTGAAGGATAATTTACGTATAGCGACGCATGGATTCGCTGCACTAAACCGTTATAATTAGTTCACATATTCGTGTTTTCGTACTTTTTTCCGTTGTTTTTTTTTTTCCTGTCGTATGACAGGATTACAGCTGAGTACATATGCCTATAACAGAGTGAACATAGGCTGTCTAATCTTGTAAAAATATTCTATAACAAGTCCTGAATAATGACATTAGTCTTCGTTCAATTCTTAAACCTGTATGTAGGAAATACATTGTGTTTGGTTTTTCAATGTAGCCCGAACTATAACAGTATTTGTAAGCTCTGGTGACATTCAATTTACATAAAAAAATAAAAATGTTGTATTTTAGTCTTTATTTGCTGGCATTTAGAGCAGATACTGAAAATGACAACTACGTTTATTAAGACTGCCTGTGTCCCGAAATTCTGTTGCCAGTTAGTAAAGGCTACTGTTGCCTTATTCGGTACTTTCTTGTCAGGATACTTATTGCTAAATGATTGCCGAATGCTCTATTTATTTACACTGATTGTATCATCTGCCCTAATGGTAGACTATTTATCCAATTAAACGTCGTTTGGTTTCAGAATAAATAACAATTTATTTTCGAACCAAATGATACTGGTTCAAGAGATAATTACCACTAAGTTTTTTTTGTAATGTAGTCGTCGTGTAATTTCCGACGTTACTAATTTCCCGAAAATCCGTTGTATAAACAGTTTTTCATTTGATGAGATGATAATGTTGCGTCATATTGTGATGATTATAATTGTTTAATTTTAACCGTCTAATCACATGTCGTGAAAAAGATGATGCTCTAATTTTAAATCGAACATTTCGATAGAAAGAGCATCATTTTAATATATTTTAAATATTAAATGTTAATTGTGTAATAATATTTTAATATTTTAATATTTAATAAAATATTTTACTGTGATTAGACGGTTAAAATTAAACAGTTTTTCATTTATTTATTTGTTTAATAATATCCCCACTTAGTTTTCATGGACGACGGTTAAAACCTGCAAACAACATTTTATGCGAGAGCCGTAGATCGAAAACATCGTCACCCGAAGTGGGCGGGAAAGTTTATCTGACCTCTGTGACGAGAACCTGTTAGTACGCAGGTAGACAGTCGTATGTTTGCCGAGAAGCAGCTAATTATGCTCCACGCACGCGTTTCGTGTGTCAACTGTCTAATGGACAGACATGTGTAGCCACCTCTCAGCGCCTTCTGACAGAGCTGACGTGATCTACAGCTTTATATCAACTGCTTCTAGTGTTTTAAGTGATGCTATTTTGTTTCGTGAATAGTGCAATAACGAGATTACATAGGACAGATTTGCAAATATCTGTTTATGCGCAGTGTAGTGAATTAATATTATTTTCTGATTCATGGATTCAATTTGAGCAGAACTATGAAATGGAGTGAGGGGAGGAGCGGAAATAATGAACGCTGCTTGTTTTCAACAGCCGTTACCATTCTTAACTACTCTATAAAATGTAATTGATCTCTTGCAATAATTCCTTAATTTTATAGACTTTGTTCTTGAGGAAAGTTATGGATGTGGTTCATCATGTCGCCCCAACTAAATTTGTCTGAATCATTGAACGGATTTTAATAAATCGTGGTAAGAACGCCATGACATTTGACACGGCCCAAACCTTCATGCGCTTTTAATTCCTAACCGTAAATATGGCGGTCATGCGAACTTCTGAGATGGGAGTAACCCTGCGTCCACTAAATAGTCCTGAGATTTAGCGTTATTAAATATTTCAAAGTAGTTTTCTTGTAGAAAGTGAAATAACGTACTAAAATGGCAACAGCTCGGAAAATTCATATTTAAAAATAATAATGAATCACTGTAGCTAGAAACATAATATAATGGTCTGGAGATAAATCATAAGTGACCTTGTTTACAGAACTTGCATGAAGCTTTATTTTGTGTTATGAATTACAACTATTGGGTCGGAGGAAAATATTTATTTGTGGGCCTACAGACTATGGTCACACTGACGTACGTTGAACAGATATTATTCGGAGAAAAAGTACCCTGAGTTATACAAATAGGTTTATTAACAATTCCAACTAGCTTCCTTTGTCAATGCAGTCTTTTTGTGGAAATTAGACGTCGTAGTTTCCTTTCAGATGTTCTTATTGTAATAAAGTGCAATTTTTAGACTTTAGTGACATATCAAATGCTTTAGAAATATAAGGTGGATGGCATTGCACTCGTAGTTAGACCTACATAAAAACATAAATAAACCAGATTTAACTGTTACAACGTCTTTTGGTAAAAGTAAAGTTTGTGCATAATCTGATTCTTATAATCTATAATAATCAGATTATGCACAAACTTTGATAACACTAAAGGATTCTAACGATGGCTTGTTAATTCAGTATTCCTGATTTTTCTGAACTTGATTCGCCGTTCAGCATTCTAAAATCGAAGCCACTGCCTTTCGGAGGCTGGCTCTGCTCCCTGGACCAGGGACTGAAATTTGTCGTTTTTGTCGGATCCAAAAGAATAAGCATTTTGACCTGAAGTACTCTGAACAGCCAGTCCTCGTTTAAACGCAAAGAAACCGAAAATAAACGACAATTTTTTTCTACTAGCATTTACCTTTATTGAACCACGGAGGACAGAGAACGAAACAATTTAAATAGGCCTACTTTCAGTAAATAATGTTAATCTGTAATTTTTAAATATTAAATACAAATAACATTGGTTAATTACTCTTTTCTCACTTTCAGTACTTCGTCAAAATTTTTATGCGGGGTGTATTACGAATATGATCGTGCTAACAGTATGCTAAATTGTGAAAGAAAAATCTATTAGTTAATTTTAGGGGTTGCATCTTGTTTTAAATTAGCTTTCAAGTTAACGTTTTAATAAAACAAAAGTGTGTCGATGGTAATCTTACTATGTATGTTCATTCACCAGAGCAACTTTGGTCTACTACAAAATTATAGAATTTGTCAAGAGAATTAAAACAGACAATGTCTTGAATGCATTTACGCTACAAAATAAAAGTTTCGCCTTCGTTAGGTTTTACAAAACGTAAGCCCATTAAGTAAACCATCTCTACCAGTCAATTGTCCCTGATTTTCGTCCCTGTAATCGCTGCCTTCCGAAGGTGTGATGCGGACTTCACACACTGGATCATCTGTCGGTAATTATGACGCATGATTATTCTGTGCGTACTTTCCTCGTCTGACATCATTTTGGGCGTGTAAATACACCACCGGGTCGTCAAACACTTTCTACTAACAACAACATAAGAATTCTTCCGACACGTAGATTAGGTTGATGGATGGAATAATAGCTTCAACAGCTTGGTACACACGGCAGCATCAATTGTTAAAACAAAACACTATTACTCTAAGTGCCTCCATCTGGCGCGGCTCTCTGAGAGCTACCCTTCGACGCTCCCAGTCTCAGCCACAATACAATGTAGGCATTGTTGCTGTATCGTTCAAGTGCCATTGTTATATACTGCTAAACGAATCTTGCAACACACTTGGCTTACAGACGTTTAACCCCTTAAAACCAGCTTTAACTATCAGTAGCTGTAGGATTTGAGGTTCTCACGGCTGCTAGTATGAAGATGACTGTCTTCAGGGTTATAGCGCCTTGTAGTCTGGTAGAAGTTTATCGACGTTTCAGAGGTACTTGTTACAAGCTACAAGGCAGCCATCGCCAGTAAGTAACTCTGAATTCATATGATTCTCATAACAAACAGCGTTTGTTTCCATAACAAAATTATATAGATTACCTTCGTAATGGTTAAGTGCTGTATTTTCTTTGAAGTACGGACTGAGATCTTAAACATTATTTAAATGAGCTTCGGTTTGAAAGGGGTAAAGCACAGATAAAAATATACCTGTATCTGGAGTAGACTCTTAGGTTAGTTCCGCAAAAAATAAAACATTTGATATTAACGTGGTGAACTTTAGGGTTCGTACTTTGAGTAGGCAGAGATCACTGTCATATTTCACAGATTAACTAACAAAAAGTTACCTTAAACAAAATCATTTTGTAGTCATTATGATAATTATTTTATGTTCCCGAAAGAATATTGCCTACTAACAAAAGACGCAAACATCTTTTCAAATGGGCATACCTGATCACAACAGAATGGCGCTAGTAATGTTTTTGCTTTACAAATTTGGATAGGCGTCATATTGGTATCACTGATAAAAAATACTTTTAATGCAGACTTATTAGCCTAGTACGAGTGTTTAGAAGGTCCAGGTGTGATCCCAACCTTCTCCACTGATATCAGAATAAAAAATTAAAACTTTCCAGTAGCTTTAATGACAACCAATCACGTGAAGACAGGATTAAAAGCAATTCTCGAAACATCGTGTAAAGATATATCAAATATATCTCAGATAATATACATTATCAAAAAAGTGTTCGCACAAAACGTGAAAGTACATTAGTTTGAAAAAGGGTTATCTTCTGTTTTCTTGCATTGTCCTCATGATGAAGGCAGCAAGCACGCTGGTGAAATTCTACCTGACTAAATCTAGCAACAACCCCGAAGACAGCCATTTTCATACTCGCCACCGTGGGAGCCTGAAATGTCACTTTGATTAACATATTTCTTCGATTTAATCACAATCGTTCGTAAGAAATCGATTTTCAGGAAATAAGACGCTATATCAAAATTTAGACGCCATCAAATGTAAGTTGCAAACTGATTCGAGAAATTTTAAAATGTGAAGAACTGTTTCTTAAAATCGAGAAAATTCATAGTTTCGTCTTGGCCTGTTCAGTGACTAGTGACCTCCTAAAACCACGATTCATTATCACTACCATTATGACGTGTTCAGACGGTAAGCTTTACACTGAACACAATGTGACCTGTATGTGACTGGGATCCATATTTTCGTGACGTCACCGGTCTAATGACGGTGTTTACTCTGCACATTTTCGTGATGTCGTCGCTGTTGAGAAGTGAACGCACTCACGCTGTGTTGTTAAGGAGATGCGCAAACAGCAGCTGCGAATTAAAAAACCTTGCTCCAATTATTGCGAGGGGCGCGTACATTCAGCAGATGTACCAGTACAAGGCAATCTGTGCGGCTGGGACAGGGGTTGGGTGTTAGTATTAACCGTGTTAGCCGTATTAGCCCGGCTAACACATTGGAGAACAAAAGAAATCTTCTGTTTTGCTACCGTGGTCGAGTAGCACACACAGCAGAAGCTGTCAGATACAATGCATCGTTAGCCAGTTCCAGGAAGGTGTTCGCGGAGAACGTAAGCCCCACCTAGATGGCTAACAACGCCTGGTAACTGAACCTGGCTAACGATGTATTCCACCTAATCGGTTATGCTGTGTTCCATTGTTTGTAGTACCACTGAACCACTAATTTTGGACAATAAATTTTTATTTTTCCTTTTTCGAAGTGTTAGCTGGGCTAATACGGCTAACACGGTTAACATGAACGTAGGCCTTTAGTGAAAGTGGTGGTGGTATCTTTCAGTTCTAACTAATGACGATAGGTCAACTGTCCTGAGTTTTGCGAGGTGTTACTCGGTTTATAAATAACGCCGGAGCAGAAACCTTACAACGCTCACCTGTCCCATACACGAAATTCGGTACCATTAAACGTCTTGCCATTTACGCACAATTTTGCGAATTTCATTTAAATTTTGATATTAATTTGAAAAGTGCAGAAACATTTAAGTCTTAGAAAATAAAACTGTTTATCTTCTTTCTCCTATTTTTCTTGTTGACTTTTCAGATTCGGAATCAATTTTCAAAGTATGAATCTTTCTGACTTTCTTCACGACTCCCTGGGCGGGGGATCGGCCATTCGTCAGATCCCTTTCACACAGGGAACGAATGGCAATAAAGAGAAACGCGTAGGCCTACATCCGCACCTCGAGTGGGATCTGAATCAGTGTCTCAGCTGTTTAAGTGCTTAAGAACCCAAGTCAGAGTGATTCCTGTGATCCAAAAATTAAATAAATTGACAGAAAACTATATTAAATTAGATGTCATATTCAGAACTTAATACTACAAAAATAAATTCAGGATGATTTAAATGTACAGCAACTCTATAATGCACGTATGAACAATCGGTGGGTCTTGACAGCATTCACTGCGTTGATAGATCGCACGTATTCAAGAAATTTATTACTGAAGGAGTCTGTCTTAAATTCATAGGCTGGATTCCGGTGCAGAAGATACGATTTCGATTTCAATGCGATATTTTCCCTTCCCTCAGTTCTGAGAAGTTTGTTAATGGAAGACAGGTTTATAGGGCCACTGCCAACTCATCGTGGTTTGGTCTTCTCTGCAATGCCCTAAATGTTGCTCTAGTACGCAGATTTCAATTAAAAAGGGGTGATGTATTACGACAGAAAGACAATTCATATAGCAATAAGACCAAAAAGCCCCCTAGCATAACAATCAGTATTATTTCGGCAACAAATTTTAAACGAATTGAAATTGGGCAGGCAGCAAATTTCTGCTCATAATTGTTTGTCAAGCAAACATGACAAGATGGCTGCCTTCTAGGCAGTAGCGCTGCGTGCCTAGTACAGATAGCCCTCGATTCACGCCGGGGATGCGTTCCTGGACGAACCGGCGTAAACGGAATCGGCGTAAATTGAACCAGCGCAAATCGAGGGCTACCTGTATAAGATTTCACGGTGTTACAACCCAGAAGATAGCCATCTTCGTGAGAACAACATATCCTACATAATATCTATACTATTAAACTTGAGTAATTTAAAATCAAAATGCGGATTCTGTGCGGCCACCATATTGTTATACATTCTCGATAAAATGGCCTCAGCAATAGTTGTAGGGATTTCTATAAGCTTCCGTCTATTGCCACGCCATAATTAAAGATTTTAATATTAAATGTCGCTATGTTTACTTATACTTCAGAAATTGGCATTGACTGCAGATAAGTAAATAGTACAAGAATATAGTGGTTGGATTTGAGGTTTTCACAGGGGTGAGTCTGGTTCATCGCCCTGTTGACGGAGGCAGCATGACCTCTGAAACGTCGGTAAACTTCTACCAGACTACACGGCGCAATAACCCAGAAGACAGCGATATTCAATATGGTGGTTTCTAATGGCACGATTAGAAGCTGTATGAGAATCCGTTGTCAGTCTATTTAAAATAAGTTTATATGTAACAGATATACCATCAACCTATAATTCGTTATGACATAAGGACATTTTGATAAAATATTTTTAAACAAAACACAGGCCCTCTGAATGCTTAAAGGCCTGTCGTGATATGGGATTCAACTGCTGTTCCCTCAGTTCTGAACGGAGTCACATTCAAGGCGTCGCTTGTATGTGGCCTGCCTGGACAATAGGCCAGTTAGGAGCAGTTTAAATCTTGTTATAGAGAATCATCGCTCGATAAAGCAGCTAGAAACGGGAAAATGTCTTTGTAACGGAGAGTACGAGGCTACACTGAAGCCTGGGTAATTGTCGGGGGGTAAAGGGGGGAAAGGGATGGGGGAAAAGGGAAGCCAGCCACTTGACGGTAGCAGGGTGGAAATCAAATTAGTTGATTGCTGGCATTGAGACTGCTGTACGGCCAAGGGGGCCGTGCTCCTAATCTGCGCATGATAATACTGTGATGATTGTTTACTGTTCTGATCAAGCGGCGAACAATGCAGCCAACCCTCAAGGCACAAATGTATCTCTACAGAGCGGACTCGAACGCAGTTTCCAATATACAGAACAGGTGTGCAGACACATGGGGTTGATCTTCAGTCCAGTAATATTTTACGTTGAACGTTTCTATGATACTGACAATTCCTATAGTAGGGCACATGACCGGCTTGCATGTATCCTAATTGAAGGAGTAGTGAATGTAGCCTAACCACAGAAACTTTTATACACTATATTTATTTTGTACAGTCTATACACAAACGTTTGAAGTTTATTGGTGTTGTAAAAATTATATAATATTAAAACATTTTGTTGTGTAAAATATTATATTAGCGCTCTTAATCGTAAATACGATTTTACATTATATTTTTTAGCTCTTTTTATTAAAACGACATGTTTCGACGGGTAATACCGTCGTCTTCAGGTTTTTATCAATTTAAAATATTTTAAAAATGTTTTAATATTATATAATTTTTACAACACCAATAAACTTCAAACGTTTGTGTATAGACTGTACAAAATAAATATATTTAATCAAACACAAACATGACGCATATAAGATACAAATTTTATACACTAATCCATTGAGAAAACAGAGCTAACGGAATGGACATTTTTATCTGTCGGGGATGAGCCGCATCAAAACTTGAGAATTGTCCATGTTTTCGTGATATTACAGTGCCATCTTCAAGGTAAATATATAATGGTTTGGCGTTTTTGGAAGCATCACATAGGGCAGGCAGTAGGTGGAGAGTTAAATTCGATGGCGCTGATCGGTTGAGCGGTAGAACGAACTGAAAATTCTTTCCCGATTCCCATGGCCATCAAAACATATTTCAATTACCTCTCCTGAACAAAAAGTTCATCCTTACAAAAAAATGTTATCACTTATTTTCCTCAAATGTGTGCTCCTTTCCCATTGGATAGCAACCATTCCACTCAACCAACCAGCAACATCATATCAAACGCACCAGCTACTGACTGCTCTATGTAATGCTTATAAAACGCCGAATTATTAAATATTATCCCTGAAGATGGCAACTGAAATCCATGTCGAAACGTTGTATGATCCTCGACATTGGACGCGCCTTCTGACCGAAATCCAACAGCGAAAACATGAGAAGAATGCCTAATTTAGGAAACTAAAGAAGGAGGCAAAGGGAGAGGGTGAGGGTGTGTGCAGGAAGAAAACAGGTTATGACGCCAGTTCAGAAACGTCCACTGCTCTTTATGGAATGTTTAGACACAGAAATAATCGGGGATTACGTCTGTCTTCTTTCGCTAACAAAGTTAGAGTCTATGTGCTGGATGAAATCAAATTTGGCTGACAGGACGCAAAAAAGGGGGGGGGGGGGGGGGGGCGAAGCTTCTACCATCGACCCGATATAAGCCTACTGAAAGAAAATGGCGGACAATTACTCGAGGCTTCCAGTCTCTGAGCCGAGAATTTAAGTGTCTCAATTTGAGATGAGTGACATCATCTGTCACGTGTTTCGAAGTCCAGTGGTTCACTCACCTCTGGTGATTCTCCAGCTGAGCCGGGCGAATTTTCTCATTATTTCGTTCTTCGCGCAAAGAAATTAAGTTTCAACCACAAATCACAAATTTTTTTTAGATGAACTTCTAACCGCGTTCTAATACAAAATCACATTTAAATTAAACTTAAAACTTCTAACAAATGATAAGGAAATTTTAATGGTAAGAATGCGCAAGAAACTAACAGAAGCTGGGAAATGTAAGAATTCTGGTTGGTCCGTAAGAGACTCGTTTAGATTTAAACTTATAAGTTCTGCTTGATGCTTGGAGAGGTCTAAGTATCTTAAGACAAATGGGCAAGCAGATACCCAATGGAAAATTTGATCAAAATAGTCCAACGAATCTCGAGGTAGCTGACACAGAATGAATGTTAGTTTCGTTTAATTACCTCGTAAAACCTAAATACGTAATTTATTCTTCTCTGAAACTCTTGTTCGCACAGAAATATATGAAGGTATCAGTTATTGCTGATCGATTTTGACCCAAATTTTAATGTATTCACAAATAAGAGTAAAACTTTCCAGTATCAAATTTAATGGAAATCCGTTCAGTTTATTTAGAGTATTTAAATTTAGACAGACATGTTGCGAAGATGAAGGCCAAGTTATGTAACTTTTCGTAGTTAACGCTCCTAAATACAGTGTCCCAAAAAGTTGTATACACACATTCAGTTAATGAAATAAATATAGTTTAATGAACTAAGCCATTACACACGTCAGCATTGGCTCTTATTGAATCAGTGAATCTGGTGTTGGTGTTCGAAATGACCATCATCCATGTCTTCCGTAAACACAATAAGGAGATCGATAAAGAGGTTAATGTTCCTGCATTATAATGCGATCATCCATGTCTTCCGTAAACACAATACGGAGATCGATAAAGAGGTTAACGTTCCTGCATTATAATGCATATACATCTTTTTGGGATGACCTTCATATCAATTCTCCTTTCATGCTATTGCACTGAAAACTTAATTAAGGACCAACTGCAAATTCAAAGAAAAAAATACTGATGGCTGTCTTCTGGGTTTTAACGCCGTGTAGTCTGGTAGAAGTTTGCAGAAGTTTCAGAGGTCTTTGCTGCCTCCATCATCAGGACGATGAGTTATTGCCCTGATGATGGTGGCGACATAAGAAATTAATGTTATTAGTTAGGAGACCTGAAGAAAAGAGATTATTTGGGATGCATAAGCGTAAAAGATAAAATAATATTAAAACGAGGAAAGAGAATGGAAGGAATTTGGTTCAAAACATCTAACACACGGACTGGTATCGGACTGTTGAGAGTCGGTAATGAACCGTTATGCGCGCCAGAGTGGGTGGGGAATCCTTGTAAGAGAATCCAAGACAGACGCTACGCAACCACGTGGGGAATCCTTCACTCTGATGACACTGGCGCAATTCGAAAGGATTAAAAGTCGAGTTCTGACGTAGACATAAGAACTGTAACGCTATGCGAACGTTTCCTAAATTGTAACGTTTAAAATATGTTTCTATCATCTGGCTGCCGTTAAGTCAGCTTAATCACTAGCATTCTACGGCGGAGGCATATGTTATCGTTTATTAAGAATGCTAAAGACGAACGCTGTAGGTGGTGGACGCTTAGCACTTCATGTCACAGCTCGTACGTCATGTTGTTGACTTTTTCTGGAGCTACTGTTTATTATCTACATTCTGTTTTACAAGAGTGTGAACAATTATTATCACTTTATTAGGCTATCTGCGTTTTATCGGTATCATTTAGGCGTTTCCGGTGTTACATTATCGAAATCTGGCCAGTCAAACAAGTCAAATGCAGAATCAATAGAATTACTGACAGGCTGACACAGATTTCTTTGAATGGGCAAATAAATGTCCCCGTCTTCGAGCGGCAATTCCCTCCGCTATGTCCACAAGGGCATATAACCTGTCGTCTCGTGACCCAAAATCCTACGAGACTGTCGTATTTCTGTTTTGCTGAGTTTATGTTATTCCTTATTTGCACTGCAGGCACCAAGCTACTTATCTACAATTGGCAACGTTACACGATGAACCTCAACTAAAGGGATCTGAACCATAATTTGAGACCCTTCTTCATAAACAGACAAGTACAAGAACATGGAATTGCCAGCTGGAAAAACTGATGCTATTAATATGTTCCGTGAAACATAAACAGATTTTTTTAAAGGAAAAGAAGGTCGAATAGAAACACAATTAGAATAGATAAAATACAAGGGAAGAGATAAAGACGGAAAGGGAAAGAAGAATTAGATTAATTAATATCTTCAGAATAGGTTTACATGTAGCTACCAGATTAAGACCATTTGCCTTCAAACATGTGTGATACAGTTGGACCTTCCTGATAAAACATTATACAGGAAAATTAAGAAAGGCTTATCATAAATTTGAAAGAACCTTAGATTACTGTTTATCTAAACAAACTTTTCTTAACATCATCGACACATACATTTTTAATAAAAAGAGCTTTCTTGGTTAATCCAAATTTAATTGAGATGTTATAGGTCTTTAGCAGGCCTAACATATGTAATTTTTTTTCTGACTTGTGTTTATTGACACTAACTGATGTGGCGTACTGGTCTGTTTACTGACACTCCCAGGTCCGTTAAAAAAAGCCGCTTCTTGTTAAGCTAGATCTAAATGTTTCCGACGCCTGTGCATTCTAATAAACATGATTAGTTGTTCAGAGGGAATCAGATGAGTAGGAACTTTCCTTTCCCCTTTGGCAAATGATGACGGAAAAAATGCAGTTTCCGAAAAATTATGTTTGAGAAGAAGCAAGACTTTCGATAATGTTCATAATATTAGTCATATTTATTGGTTACTTTTTATTAGTACCGCTATGTCTGCTTGTCAGTCCGCGTAAATGAACAAAGCACGTGACGGATTTCGAACAGATGTGGCTTGTCAGTCCGCGTAAATGAACAAAGAACTTGACGGATTTCGAAAAGATGTCATATGATATATCTACTCTATAGTTTGTTCAGTCGTTATTTTTATTTAGTTTTGATGATTTTGCATTGCCATTTAAAGAATACCGAAAGAAGCGATCGTGACCTCGTTTAAAATACTATCCCAGCATTTGCTTGGAGGGACTGAAGAATATTACGAGAAACCTCAGTCAGGATAGCCGGTGTACGAGCCGAGATCTGAACCAGCAATCTCTTATAAGCTACGTTTATTAGAGTATAATGGGTTCTTCTCGGGCTACCAGCCGTGTTAAGTGGTTGAATGGAGAAAACAACGTTTCGAGAACCACCTTAGTTCTCGTCCTCAGGGTAAACCTGATGCGGCTTGTTGCCCGAGAGTATTTCATCAACCCCAAGAGAAGTCCCACACAGACAAATCGGCCCTCGAATGTCAAACAGCTCACTAAGTTTGTTGTCACAGAATCAATTATCCGCTGTACTGACGTCCGAATCCAGTTCCTGCAGCAGACCTCGGCCGCTTTTATGGCACGGACTGTGGATTCAAATGGACTGATCGCTCCAGAAGGGAATTGATCGTGAATCAAACAGCTCGGTGCAATTTCGTCCGCGTTAAAAGAAAGCGCCCAGGGGACGTCCGAAAACTGCAGTAGCCCCAAACCTCCAAACAATTTGCCTCTGAATTCTCCTTCAAATCGAAGCTACAAATCACTGCTTAGTGACACAACGCCATTTTTCTCAGCCTAATAAATGTTATCGTAACAATTAACACCCCGAGTGCTGGACATGTGATAAGAAACTCTTTGCTTTTGGCTGATCTGTGTTGCCATAAACATTTGAGAAATTACTAATTGTCATAAACCAAGATTTTCAAACACGATTTTTTGGAAAGTGGATACTTCCGTCAGCATGTTGACAGGGGAGAAGGTTCCTACTCAAGTGAACCCTTTGGATTAGCTCTGTCCAAAGGACCCATCTCAACTGTGCAAGAAATTTCCTTCCTTGTAAATATCCAGTTTCTAAAACGGCGTGTTGTCAAAGGTTATAACGATGTATGATGTCTAAATAATTATCATGTTGATAAGATATCGCATTTGGAAATATTCATGGAAGGCCTAAATTATTTTCGAAATTAGGTCTAAAATGTAATTTACTAGTCAGGACATGATACTACCATCTTTAGAACTTGTTAACTAAAGTTTTTGTGGCTTTTCTGGGGAATTATATCGTGGTTAGGACTTAAAATTGTAGGCCTAAAAATCAGTAACGTGACTTGATACCTTCCAAAGTTACAAACGAAGTCATCACCGCCACGCGAAGTTTCCCCTTGACGCCATAGTTGTCTTTTTTGAATTATAATGAATACCTTATTAGGCCTCTCGCCTGGCTATAAATACGGGCGTGCGCATAAGCACTTCGACAGTGGCATGACTTGTATCTGGGTTTCCCGTACTCGTTCGAATCTTTGCTGGAATAACGGGAATCGTAATTAAAGTTTATCGCATGTCGATGTTGGTCATCTGGGTTATAACGCCTTGTGGATTTGTAGGTGGCTACCACAGTTTTGGAGGAACTTAATGCCTCCATCCTCAAATTTTAATATGAAGGAAGTATATTCCTCCGAAACGATGATATTTCTGGATAAGTCCACACGGCGTCACAACCCAGCAGACTAACGTCTACATCTTCGCCTCCGTGATAACCTTAAATCTCACAGAGTTTAGTCTATCGTAATTTTATGTGACCTTTGAGGCTAACATTGGTAGCCTAATGACACCAAATTATGTTTTTAATCAGTTTCATAGAGTTGATTGATAGACTGCGATTATTGTAATTTCGGAAGCACAAGGTTGAAGGAAGTTGACATAGTCAATAGTCTTTTATTTAGATGTCGACGATTTATCGCCCTGATGAAGGAGGCATCAAGGGCCTCTAAAACCCTGGTAAACTTCTACCAGACTACATGGCGCTGAAGTCCAGAAGACAGCCATCTTCATACACAGTCTGAAGTGGTTCTACAGTCTGTACGACATTGAAAAGCACTGATTCAGGGCTGATCTCAATGGCATATACCAAATTTCATCCAAGTCCGTCCAGCTGCTTTCGAGTTGAATCATGCGACAGAAGACATGACCAGCCATATAAGCGCATATATGCTCATTTCATGCAGAACGTAGTGGGTCGATCTCTAAAAATTTGGATGCTACGTTCTGAAAGTCTTTACAGACTAACATTTGAAAATAGCACAGGCCCAAAACTGCCATCTCACTCCTCTGTGGAAACGTAAACTGACGTACGGAATTTTAAAGCAGGAACAACGTAATCCGTTCGCAGCCGATTAAGGGCAATTTGAGCGGGCGGCCTGATGTCGCCATTTTGCCGCATTAGGCCTACAAGCGAACATTCATAAGTCCGCCGTATCTCAGAGCAGGAAATTGCTGTTTCTTATTCTTCTTCTTTTCGTGGGTGGGGGTTCGTGAAGGCGCAGAATTTACGACCGACTTTTAGTAGCAAAAGTGCAGACATCGTAGTTGGGGGTTGGAGAGAGAGGATCAAACCCCAACCCACCCCACCCCACCCCATCCAAAGAAAAAAGAGGAGAAAACTTTTGCTATTTGCAGGGACTTCTGCAGAGGTACACTCAGAGTACAGTAACACACGTCCTGTCCCATATTCGCTAACATCACGGCCTACTCGATACTAACGTGTTACATGATATACTGTCACGGCATATTTAATGCAAATTCATATGCCACGAAAACCTTTAAATTTTATCCGTGGACAACAAAGCACTGAGTTCGTGTCGTCCGAAATAAATTAAAATTTCGTTCCCCAGAAGCGGATAGTAAGATTA
>NW_019059723.1:265343-277600 GCF_000696155.1 Zootermopsis nevadensis | reverse complement strand
AAACTTATCAACTTCACATCTGTCGAAACCTCCGGGCGCAAGAACGATTCAAGTGAGAAAGAATTTTTTTTCAGAAGATGAAATTCAGACCACAGTTTAGTCTTAGTTTTAAGTTTTGATAGGCGTTTAGCGATGACGTAAGATTTTTGGTACAGTAGGCGCCCGATTATCCGGACTGGTTGGAAAATATATTTTCCCAAATAATCGAAACCCCAGATAATCAGTAAGAATGAAATAAAAACACTCAAATGTAACAAATACGTTCGTTTATTTACAGATATGCGCTTTCTAAATCACCCCTGTCTTACGCTGTGTATTCCTGGAGCTTTTAGTCTGCTTAGTCATAACTTTCCTGCTTACAATTCTCACATGGGTGGGCGATGCTACGCTCCGCATTTGCTCACATGGGTGGGCGATGCTACGCTCCCCTTTTTTTGATTTTTTAAGAATAGCATTTTTCCTATTAGAGATTTGGCTTTGTCACATACACCACAATAATATCAGTTAAATTTCCCTCGTTATGCATTCCTGTAAAATTGGAAAGCCTCAATAAATATCCTTTCACAACGGTTCGAATGTTGGTGCATGCAATTACACTTCTATCTCCTAGTAACACAAATGGATTCGATGAAAAACTGGAGGGGGGGAGTTGAAAAGTATGAGATAACTTTTCTTACATGGGCTTTGACTAACATTATTCGAAATCCTGGAACAATGAGACAACAAACGCACCAAAATCCTCTCGATCATTCAGGGTCGACCCTGATGATGGAGGCACAACAAGACTCCGAAACCTTACTTTATAACTCAGCTTTAATGCAGCTCATTGCCCATGACTGGACTCCGTGGGACAGGGAATTTAGCGGTTGTTCTCAACCTGTGGACTGCAAATTAATGCTACGAGTAGTGTTACATACAGCTTATAGCGGAGCATCAGTTTACGGTGTTAATCGTCGGACGGCTTTTCGTCGCGGAGACACGGGTTCGCGCCTAGGGATTTGTGGTGAACAATGTGGTACTGGGGCAGGTTCTTCTCCGAGTCATTCGGTTTTCCCCTGTCTATATTACTCCACCGTTGCTCATTATTCACACATATATATCAATATGTCATATATCAATGGACCTGTTAGTGGCACAGTTCCATAGTCTTACAGCATCGAAGCAAAAGGTAGCGAGTCTCTTACCATTTTGATAAATATTATTAAAATTGAGCTTTACCTGTTGAAGAATCAATGTCAAGCCATAGACAGTAATTCAGCTTACTTCTTTTAATAAGCCTGCTCTTACATTTCTCTTATAGCTGTTAGCTTGCCTCGACGTTCTATTTTGATAGTTCTAATAGAAATTAGAGGTTTTAATATCCTTTTACTTCCACGCTTTTTGTAGTTTTCGCCCATTCATTATTCTTGGCCTAAATCACGTTAACAAAATTAGATGAAGAGTTCGAATTCTGAAACTGAGTTTACTCATTATTTAGTTCTGCTTATTCTCCTCTCACTTACAGCCTTACATTTACTTAGATTTTTCTCAGTCACTCTCAATATCTGTTCTTCCCTTAAAATGAGGGACAATATTTTAAACATATGCTATAAATAACCTACCTCTAAGTAGGGTCTGAGGTAGTCACAACCCAGAACCTAATTTAACCTTGATATAATTTGATGTAAACTTTATTGATAATGCTATAATACGCTGAAAGTTATAAAATAATCAGTAATAACAAAATAAATGAATTAATAACGATACTACGCTCAGCTTAGCTAAAATAATCAGTAATAACAAAATAAATTAATTAACAACGATACTACGCGCAGCTTAGCAGCGGAAAGCAACAAAGACGTGTGAGAAATATCTTTCTACTAAAGACCAATGGCCACCACAAAACTATACTTGATTACCAGGCCACTTACGTCACTGGGACGTTCTTAACTCTTGTACAGGAGCTATATGGAGTAAGGCTAAGTAAAAAACAAAGGTTTGGGTTGGTTACTAATGCACTTTATAACAACTCGACTCTGTTAAAACAAAAATAAATGTTGAATTACTTCCTATACAGTAGTGTGGAAATTGCAAACAACATGCTGGATACATCCGGGTTTACTTAAAATTTCTTCTAACTTATCTGGTTTAAATTATTTAAGGGGAACTAAAACTTAAAGACCTCAACATGAGTTTAATTTCAGATCTTCAGTTTTGGTCTGTCGAGCCAGGATTATGGAATTTGCGTTGATTTTTGAGTACGTACGGTCATCAACTACAATGTCATTGCATTGCGCCTCTCTATCGGAATGAGAGACTCTAATAGCAGACAGAACATAAGAATTTTATCTCAATATATTTTAGAAAATTTATTCATTCAGCTGCGACAGCTTGTTCTGGAGTCGGAATCAATTATCTTACAGATCAGAAAAGTCGGAATTGAATGGATATTAAGAGGTCGGTACGCCCCCATATTTTACCCACCTACACTTTACGTCCCCAGTGCCTCGCCCCCTCAGGACACCCTTATTTTAAGAGTTTCAGAACTAGAAATGTACCGTAAATCGTTATATCGATAAATGCTACAATTTCGAGTCTTGTCGCTTAGGTTTTAGGATCATAAATAAATATACACGCATTTAAGACTTTCTGTTTTACTAGTAGGATACTTCTTGTACAGCATACAAACTTCAAGTGCCATAATAGAGACTGCGTACAGCTGTTTTCGCCTTCTTAGCTCCCAAAATAATACGGAAACAAGATCTGCATATTTTTCAAACATCTGTAACTATGCGAAACACAGCACCACTGAACGCCAACTTCAGTGGAAAATCTAATCGTGCAGAAACGAAACCTAATAAGACAACACAACTAATTAACAGGGGTGGGGTTTTTATGTCAACCGTGTTATTCCGGCTAACACTTCGGTTAACTAAAATAAAAGAGACTTCTGTTTTAATTTCGTGGTTCAGTGGTACATCATTCACTGGAACACAGCAGAACCGATGAAATAAAATGCATCGTTAGCCGGCTACAGTCAGCCAGACGGTGTTGGCCAGCTAGCTGAGGCTTACACTCTCCACGAGCGTTGTAACGCCTGTCTGGCTGTAGTTGGCCAACGATGCATTTTATTTAATCGATTCTGCTGTCATCTAATGTATGAGGTACGCCTAAACCACGAAATATAATTTTTATTTTTCGACTTTAAAATTGTTAGCAGGTCTAACTTGGCTAAATCAGTTAACATGATCGCTACGTCCCTACTAAATTATAAAAAAATTCTATATGGAACCAGAATCCTTCTTGAGAAGCTTATAATGTGATCAGCCATTCAAGAAATCCTTCGTCTCTCATGATACCGAAAGGTTCAATTACCGTGTCCACAAGAGACCGCCACTGATTGCTATCCTAAGAGAGAAAAGTCCAGTTCGCACCCCATTTCGTTAAGAAGGCTTCAGGAACGAAAGTGTTGGAAGTTTAGAAGATGCAAACAGTTCTTGCTGTTCTGTTGCATCGCAATTTAAAATTTCTTTGTGTCGTTGTTGCACTCATTGCTTGTTGACGTCTGACAAACTGCTGGCCGATAGGATTAGCAGTACAACTCGCTGTGTTGTGTTTTTTTTCTGCGCTGCAATATATCCAATTACATTAATGGAAAACAAGTTCCATTCCACCATCATAATACATAAAGATTTGGAGACAACTCACCCTTCCCTTGTCACTCCACTATTATTTATTGCAGAGACCTAACGGTGGTAACATCTATTGGGCTGCGTCTGTTACGAGGAATCTGACCGATAGGTTTCTGTGTTGGCAATCCGTGACCAGTGGTCAGCCTGCAGTTGCCAGTAACCCCTGATTTTAGGGGGCCCAACTCCAGCAAATTTCAAAAGTGATATCTCAGGTTTTGACGTTGTGTAGACTCTTCGGCAGATCTTAACGTTTAGGAGAAACACATTGAATCCATCTACAGGGCTTCATATGCATATTACATTTCTCTAATGATGGTTAATGCAGTTTCCACAATACTAACTTAAATCTAAAGTTGTTCTATATTTTTCTAGAAAAAAATACAAACAGATTTAACAAATTACAACGAAATTAACAATATATCTTTCTCTAGTCTGTACACAGATTATTTAACGCTATCAGATCTTGAATACATGTGTGTGCTGATAAGAAAATTTTTAAATTTTTGTTATATAAGAACTAGAGGCATTTAAGTTATTTTTGTGACTTATTTAATGACGATGTTAGTAGCTCAGAGCAGATAACGTCGGATGCTAGAATCACAAGTAAATAAGGAATTGTAAAGGGATCGAAAGAACACGGTCGTGACCTGTTTTAGGTACTATTCCGGAATTATCCTAGAGGCACTAAGGAAAATCACTTTGAACCACAGTCAGGAAAGCAGCAATTTGAACCCGAGATTCCCCCAAATCTGAAGTAGGAGTGCCAACCTCTCAACCGCTACGTTTAATCAATTTCATTTTAACCCTTTAAGCCCAGTGGGAATTATATGTATCACCTGCTTCAACATTAACCAAGTATTTTGTATATATGCGTTTTGCATGATCCTTATTGTAAACAGTGGAATTATTTCCCTAAACAGCGTCCACAAATTGATCTTTGTAATAGTGAAGTGTATTTTCTTTGCGGTACGGACTGAATACTTAAATATAAACAAGAGGGGTAGTATAAGGAGGAAAAGTGGAAGAGGATAAGTCACGATTTAATATTGTATGTCATCTCTGTAGTTTATTCTTCAGGAAAATACCATTCATTAAATGATAACCTTTATCCTTTGATCTTAAACTTTTAAGGTTTCACATCGATTGCAAAGTTCACGTAGCGTTGAAGTAAAACGTGAGAGGATAATTCAGTATGTTTGCCCGCAGTGGGTTGACAATGTTGATGAATGCATGAGCAATTCGTATTTTAAAGTACTTATCTCGTCACACGAAAACTCCTACAAAGATCCATAACAGCTACTTCACTTCTACTTCATTCTGAGCTAACTACGTTGTCACGTAGATGCCATTCCATTTGAAACGGAGCTTCGACTTTGTTGCTATTGCAATAAATACATTAACCAAGCAAGGATATGTAATTGTCATTTATAAAAAGCAACCATGCTCTTCCAGTCCATTGGGATATTTTATTTATTTGTTGGCAATAAGCTGTAATTTCACGCTCGTTGCCGCTCATCAGACATGACTTCTAGCTCCCTCACAGCACAATAGAAGACAGTCTCAGTCTCGTCCATCTGTCGCTGTACGCGGCCTCTAGAGTGCGTGAAGAAACTTTGGTCCTTGCAGAAACCGCTTTATTTTGACAGTTGTGTATTAGTCTGAGGGAATAACTCTAATTAAATATTTGAAAATAGGCGAATGTAAGGTGAAGTATTGAGACAAAATATGATACTGAATAAAGAATAACTTTGTGGTTTACATAGATCAGCTAGAAAAGCCATGAGAATGAAACGCAAATGCAGAGGTTAAGGTGGGTAGTGTATGTAATTAGAATCGGGGAGAAAATTATAAACCTGCATGTAAATTTTCGTCACAGAAACCTCTTTGAAAACGGCCACTTAGATTGCATAAAAAGTAAAATGATGAAGATATTCTGGTATGTCTCTGTAAACAGTTCCTGACTCCGCTCTGATTCTACGTACGGAATGTGAGCCAAACAATCCCTTTACATTTCCCCAGATTCTGAGGTCTCAAGGTTAAATCCCGGAAGTTGCGAGTGACGGTCGTTCTGAGTCCATTTTAAAAATTCACAAAAAGTTTTTATGCTAGTTATTATGTAATGGTGCCTGAATATGAACACAGACTCTAGATGAGGCGCTGAATGGCAGAAGCGGTGACAATGGAGTTGCGTGCAACGATCACACCGCAGGGGGCCATGGTGTGACCTGCTGGTGAGTGCATACAGTGGGCCATGCATTCATGAGCTACTTAGTATCGCAAACAGAATGGGATGGGACGCAGATTGCACTGTAAAAAGAGCAATTTGTTCCCATGTTAACTGCAGACAGTTGAGCGTTATCCACAGTCGCTTTCATAAATCGATAAATATTTTATCAGATCCTACCTGTATAATATAATTAAACATTCTGGGGAGCAAACTCCGCTCTGGATTAAAATTTTACTGGATTACAAAATCTGTTAGCCGATGCTGGGCGTTGTTTTATAACAATAACAGGACACTCAGCCTTCTCACAGCTTCCCCGAACTCAGTTCTAGAATTGTAATACGGACGCAGAGCAATCACAACGTTCAGTGATAGGAAGTAATACATTTCTAGGATCATTTAGTATTATCTGTCGTCCTCCAGTCAATTGAAATGGATGGAAAATGCATTTTTTTAACTTTTACAATCTTCGATAGATATCCTCTCCTCTATCGACCAAATCCAATTTTTAACTATAAATTTTGAGTGAAATACCATCATACTTAAACAGGAAAAAGCCCAGAGCCTTGTCACTAGGCCAGTCTCCTCGTCCTCGTTATGGGACATCGAACTGATTTTCATCAAAATATTTTCGTTTTAGGTACGAAACTGGTAATATCAATGTGCGGCCTATTTTGGGCGTGCAGTTCACATTTCCAACTTCATTCAGTTGTCTCATTACTACATAATTTACTTAGCAACAGAAAGAACAAAGATCAGGATGGGACTGCTTGTTAGGTCTAAAACGGCGAAGGAAATGTCGTGGCCGGTTTCATTACGTCCTGTATGAAAGTTGATGTTCACTCGGCGGTGAAAATGTTGATGTTATTCTTCTAGGTTGTTAAAGCCGCAGGTAGATACCAACATTTCGGAGAAACATGTCCATTTCAGAGACATCTTCAGACGTGAACTAAACATGACGTCAACTTGCTTCTACAAAGCTTTCAGTTCCAAATTAAAACTATTCAAGTGAGCACTTAAGTCAGTAAATAACGTCAGAGTAGAAGCCTATTAAGCGGCTAGAGTTGATTTTTTGTCCAAAACAGTTCTATTTCGTTCAGGCACTCGATAAATCTGTTAAGCACACACCCACGACTAAACCAACGAACATTGCAGTAAACGAACAGCTTTGATGGCTAAAGAAGTTGAAGATGTGATGTCGCTGATTTCATCGGGCCAAAATACAAGAATGCATAACCAATTTTTTGCTGAGTATGGAAGTTTTTGTCGCTTTATTGTGTCCCTCACTGTTTACGACTGCTGGGAAATTGTCACAGTATCTTATTTGCATTTTGAAAATCTTCTAGAAATTTTTACACGCATGCAAGTGAGGTTTTTATTAGAAATTTGCTATCATTAAATGATTTGCAATGCCTAGCAACATTTATAGTGACCTCGATAATTGCAGTTACTACATTCAAAGAACTTGAAACGAATTTGACGATAATAAGTGGCTTTTAAATCGGTTCTTCTCAGCACACGCGATAACTCTTTGTTATTTCTCCCTCTTCAGCAATTACTTTCTGTTTATTTTCATAATGCCGCTTAGCGGACCAAATTTTATAAGAAAACTGCAAGAATATAGCATGCACAACGTTTTTTAATTTCTGTAAATTACGCCTTATTATTCTTCCACCACCACTAGCATTATTTGCCACTGAATTTCGCTAATTTTAGCCTTCGAGTTTAGAAATCACTAGCAAAACTCTTAATTGCACACACAACAAACCACACATGATTCAAATATGCATCCTCTAGTAAATTTTGAAAGATAATAAATGTTTGATACAACACACAGGAACACCCGAGAAAATCGAAAACAAATTTGGAGGTGGTGGACTCTCCTTGCTTTCAAGTTTCATTTCAGCTGTCTGAATGTTACCAAGTAGAAAATGACTTTGACGTGTTATGCAGTTTTGCATAAAAACATATATATATATAACTTCGTTATCAACCACGTATTACACCGGCATTTAAATAAACATTTCGTTGGCAATTTAGTTAGTAGTAAAACGCTGCGTACTCAATAAATTTTTCGCCGTGCTAGTGCCAACAATTTGCTGTCGCCGGACTATGAAGCAGGTAGGGCGAAGTTGCCCGTTTGGCGGCGTCGAAGTGGAGTTCCATGCGTTCTACACTTTCGAATTCGAAGTATATGAGTGATCAAACAGATCTGGTACGCATGTCCTGGTAAAAATGTATTGGCGTTGGTGGAATCAGAACACCGGTCATCCAGCCCGTTGCCAGTGTCTTTACTGAGTTTTCCTGAATTACAAGTAAATATTCATACGATCCTGTTACTAAAGGGATGAACCAGGTCCTCTACAGTCTCGAACTGCGAGTTATCGACTGATGAAACTGATGCCACGTCTGGGTCCCTGAATCAGGGATTACCGATTGGGTCCCGCGGTCATTAGTTTTCAAATATCTATGGTACAATTAGGTCCCGGATAAACATAAATATGTTACTGTTTATTCTGATTGGGCCCTGATCTGCTACTGACGTCTCCTCAACACGGCAGTTTAGGTTAAATAAGGTTGGTATAAGTTAGGTTAGGTTAGGTTAGGTTAGGTTAGATTAGAATAAGTTAGGTTAGGGAAGGCGGAAACTAGCAGAGGATTAATGATTGTCAAAAATGCCAGTTTATACTTTTTATAAAATGGTATATATCATTACCCCTTTCCAACAATTTTCTCACGGGACCTAACAGAACCACGATTGTCTTCCCAAATCTTCTTCACAGAACCAAATTGTACCTCAGCCTTGCTGTAACTCGAATTTCTACCTGCTAAGACACTGTTTTGGGATCCAATTTGGCTATTCCCGCCTGAATACTCATTCCATTTCTTTACCCTTGGCCTCGGATATGTACACAGTATATGTATGTCAGCCGACACCTCTACTTCGCTTCTAGGTCACTGTATTATCTTCAGTTATTAACATTTGAGGGTCTGTTTAATTTATAAAACTCTACATAAAGGTTTGTACAGATATGGGAGAGATTAAGAAGAAGATGGTGGCTTTAATTATCAGTTAAATTTTCCGGTCCTCAGGATGTGATTTGAACTACATATCTCCCACGTATTCTTGCCCCGCGTTTATGTAACTCCTTCTCCTTGGGCAGAGAACTCACTTGTATTTGGGGACCGGTTATTTCAGAGTGACTTTAATGACGTCGTCTTATGTCATAAATCTCGAGGTTTACAATATAATAATGTAGCCGGTTTCTTTCCGTGTATATAATTTTAAAGTTCATAGGCCTGCAGTTTCGAAATTCAGCCGGTCATCATGAGCAAAGGCTTTGATGTAGGTCCTAGAGCACAGCTCTTAGGGACAGGCTGCTTGATAACAATCGCTGTGATGCTCAATTGTTTAATCGTGGCAACGGGCCCAACAAACACAGAACTGTGCTGCAGTTTTCACTCGGATTTGCATTTTACAAATAAACAACAACAAAAAAAGAACAAGAGAGAAAGAGACTGGTCTGTAAATTTGCAGTTCGCTGGTTTTGAAAATAACAAACACGATAATGTTATATTGAAACGGAACTCATATAGCTGGCCTGCAGTTTGTTTGCGTTGTGGAATATTAGCAAATAGACCAGGAGTTAGCCAGCGTAGTGCGGTTCACCCCAAACTAATAACAGGGGGTGAGCGGGAGGGTAATTAACATCACGTGACTCCGAGGTGTGGGAGTTATACACCGAAACGAGCTAACCGCTCACTAATTTGCGATTGTCGATAATTACGGCCATGTTCAGAAACTGGACAACTGCTGATCGGAGTTGACAAATTCAGTGCTCCAACATTTAATCGATTAATCGCACATATTTTTAATCTATTAAACCAGTTTTGTACTTTATGAATAAGCTGATATGCAAACAAGGCTCTTTGATAATTAATTTTATGTACATTTGTAATCATAACTGCATATTTAACGATACTATTAATCCTTGTGTTCTTTAATACGCAAACGAATAACACTAAGCCTGTTAACGATGAAATGCCAGTAATTAGAAATGAGTTTAGGGAGAAATACGAAAGTTTGAATGTGGTTTTACACACAACTACTGAATGGACTTTATGGAGAGGACATTTTATAAAGGCGTCGTAACCTATGGGTGTTAATATATAAAAATCGTATGCTATATGCATATGTAAATATAATAGACTATATAAGCCTATGTGGTGTAAGTAGTCTCTTGTCTATTAAATAAATTAATAAAGTAAGCTGTTAGAAGTTAATTCATCTTTGAGGAAGCAATGCGGGAAATGTAAGCTGTTAGAAGTTAATTCATCTTTGTGCAAGCAATGCGGGAAATAAACTTGATTTACCAAATTATTTGGATCAAGCTATCGGCTGGCGTAATTTGTATGCTATTGGTGACAGCAGGCATATTGTATATTTCTGACCCAAGTCAAGAATTTGGTTGCAAGGCGCATCTATAGCAGAATGAAAGGTCTAAAAACGGAAATTTCTTCCTTCATATTAATTTGAAACTACATAGGTAAGTGACACAGCGAAATACCAGTGGAATCAGATAATAGATTTCTATCAAATGCTATTATTCGTCATTCCACCGGATTAGATTGCTATACCCAAACATTGACTTTAATTAGAAGCATCTAGGGACAACTAAAAAATGCGGATTAGATTGCTATACCCAAACATTGCCTTTAATTAAAAGCATCTAGGGACAACTAAAAAATATATTACCGTCAATAAAATATACAATTTTCTATATTATCATCATTCTCGTTTAGGTTAGTCTACTTAACGACGCTTTACGAACAGCGTAATTTGTGTTGCGCCAAATGGCAGAATAACTTAATTACTAATTCTAAAATATGCGAAAGAAAGTGATCGTGGTGGGCTTGAAGCTATCCCGCCATTTTTATAGAAGGACCTAAAATACGTCTCGGTCACCAACTGGTTCCACGGCCGAGTTTCCAATCCGGAATCTCTCGAATACTTAGCAGGAACCTCAACAACTCCACCGCTTTCGGTAAATTAATTATAAAAACGTAGGCTATCTGTTATCTTACTAGTTAGTCATAAGATTCATCTTCCTAGCAGCAAAGAAACGAACAACCAAAGGCTTCTGACTGACGAACACGCGCGAGTAGCTTCTGCGCGGTGCGACATGTACCAGTTTCATTAGCGATACATTCCAAGACTTCGAGACACCACACACCCCTATTATCGCAGAGCATAACAGATGCGCCAGTTCACCCCTAGCCACCACCCCTAAATAGCCTTAAGCCATCCAAGTGATTATCCCATTACATGCTCCACTTGGCATTCACCTCAATGTGAGATATTAAATTATCATGACAATTGTTAACACCCCGCCTGGATGCGGGGCCACGGACAAATCCAATAACAAAACGAGCCATGTACAGTCTGGTGTTACTCAGACACTCCTCAATGTGACAGTAATGTTCCTCTAGATACCCGCTTATAACCTCAGTCAGCTTTCCTTGCTGAAATGTTGCGTGATCTTCCCCAGACTCGTCAATATCCTGTAACGCCTCCGTCCAAATCCTTATCTACTCATCACTCATGTATTCTTCTCATATTTTTTATGTTATGTAAGTTATCTAGCTGAAGCAGTTGTCAGATAACCAAACTATCGTAAGAATTATGACCAAACAAATCCCCAGGCAAATACTTAAAGCGATATTGTTTTAAAATAGGTCACGACCGCTTCCTTCTATTTACGTACTCAACATGTATTGTTAACATTCCATCTCGTTTAACACAATGCAATTTTTCTAGCTAAAAACACCCCGTCAAATGACCTAAGAAATGATACATAAACTGCCTCCCAGTTTACCTATGTGTAGCCTAACAGGGACTAGAAGATGACACCGTGTAGTCTAGTAGGTAGTGATAGGTTGAAGATATTCACCCTGATAATAGAGGCAGTAAGCTCCTCCGAAACATCGGTCAATTTCTAACACACGTTGAAACATCCCAGGGGACAGTCATCTTCAGTTATCAGAAGGCTGAAATCATACGTCGCAATGTTTTCTACTAAACCCGCGTCATCATACCTGCAGCTGTGTGGAGCAGATTCATATAGATAGCAATGGTCTGGAGTTTTCTCAGTCACTCTAGGTGCCCACAGTCACAGCGGAAGCGAGTGTACTGGTAAGTAGCTCGGCGGGTCTGTCTCGCTTTAATGGACTCCTTTCAATTAGCGTCCATATTGCCCCAACAACGATTTGTACACAACCAGCTAGTGACGTCACCTCCCCACAGAACATAAATCTCAAACCAGCACAAGCCTGCTTCCCGCACGCGTCCTGATGTCGCTGCA